>OZ020548.1:1483605-1770136 GCA_963971435.1 Lasius platythorax
AGGATGATTTTCCACACCACCCAAGAGGTACCACCAATGGCGCATTAGATTTTTTAAAGTGGATCTTCGCCTGGAGCCATATTATACCACATTATATTATATAATATTCTTTATTGTATTTGTCATTTACAGTGATGTCTTTTAAAGGCAAGATATTTTTTACACACTTGTCTTTTGCAAGTGTGATGTCAATTAGTGACAAGATATTTTTTACACACTTATCTTTTAAAAGTGTGATGTCTATAACAGAAAAATTTAATTTACAAACATATAAAATGAGCAAAGCTGTTTTATATGAATAATAATGCATATAAAATACAATTTATTTTATTTTGAACAATATTATTGCATATTATTAGCCGATGAGGTACTAGCAATCTCATTATCAGCAGCATATAATGTCAAACTGCTCTTTTTCTTAGCACAAATAGAATATAATTTGTCTGATGACATGAGAGACAAATAAAGTCACTATAAAAATTAAACCCGTTTCCCACGATGCGATTTTTCGTGCTGGATAACATGCGTGATTTGCTGCGTGCTACCCTGCGCTCTACGTTGCGTGAAGCTGAGTTGGACGCGCTGCAGGTTCTCTGTAGGGCGATGTTACAGCGCCTAGCAGCAAAACACGCAGAGAAAATAGCACTCGTTCTATCTCATAAAACCGTCAGCCCTGCACGCAACTTTTCTCGCTGCGTAACCTGCACGGTGGCTGGCAGGGCTCCTCGCAAGTAAACTCGCACGAAAAATCACATCGTGGGAAACGGGCTTTATTACAACTTATACAAAATCAGTATAAAAAGTCAGTATTACTACAATTTATGATTGAAAATGTATTTTCATGATGTCCAAATTATTAAAATAAACGACAGAAATCAGTTTCTTAAACTTAAGATCCTGCAATATACAATTTTCATTCGTAAAGGTAAACACGAAGTTATCTAAATACATCACAGCAGGGTTACCAGATTATCCGAGAGCAAAGTCGCCAATATGCGGCGTTGAAGTAGCCCAATGTAGCCTAAAACATAGACTTATATATTGTGACGTGACGTTTTGTACGTCCGTCACAAGGGCTGATAAGCCCGGCCGGGATCGGTCGCGCGGGCCTCCGCTCTCTCGATTTAGTGAGAGAGAGCGCGGCCTGAGCGCGGGATCGGACGCGATCCCGCGATTTTAGCCATTTTTACCGTGTAGTATTTAAATTAATTAGCGTAAGATTACGATGGCACACACACACGGTCGACGGGATCTCATCCAGTGACGAAAAGACGAGCACAATGAACATCGAAGACGAGGGGAGGCCCCGACACCGCAACAAGGAGCACGCCCAATAAGAACCACCAAATTAAACCGAGTTACTGCATTAGATAACAGAACCGAAGCTTCCGCCTTTTAAAATCATTGTAATTCACAGGCTTTGAGGAAGCATTCCAGGGGAAGGCCACTCGTGCGCGAGAAGCGTGCGAGCTCCGAAACGGAGAGACGGCACTGTGCCCGATACGCGGACCCGAATTTCCTTGCATTATGAAGACCGATTGAAGAGGAAATCGATCGGAAAAACATTCTGCCAATAAAGGACAAGAAGGGACGGGTACGTCCGTATACTGTCGCAAGAGACGTTTGCCGGAGCCTGAAGGAGAAGGAAAGCGGACACGAAATTCGGCGGCCTGGAGTTAAAGGAGCGAAGGCCGCGAGGATCACCAAGGCCGCGCCACGGCCCTGCGTAATCAGGGAACGCCACACGTGGCATTATCAAAAATTAATATGCCGGCGTATCTCCTGCGGGCCTTCCGTTCGTCACTGTTCGGCGGACTGGCGTATGGAGCGGAGGCCCATTTTTCGCTGCGTTTGATAACGAGTCTACGAAGAGATATTACCGGTGAGACCGACGTCGCCTAATTGTGAAGCCACCAAGTAAAGAGTAAGGTTCAGATGAGTCGCGCCATTGAATCATCGCTGTCGTAAGTAAGGTCTTGTATTTAATTTTCGCAATTCTTGTCGTTTTGAGTAATTACGCAGTCGATCGACGAATCGAATCATCTGAGCCAAAGGATCCGCGTGAGTACTCTCTCTCTCTCGAGATCATTTGCCGCCGACAGTCTATTATTATCGCTTTCGTATTTATTTCATTGTCGTTATTGTAATTGAGTATTTTCTGTGTCTAGCGAGCTCGTACACGAAACCGCTTTGTCTTTTGCGCGTATCTAATGTTGTCTGTTCTTTTGTATTGCGCGTTATCGAAGTTGTATATGTCGCGTAATATCTTGTATTTCTTTCGATTGCGAATATTCGCGTGAATCTGCGAGATTGTTATTCTCCGCGTTATCATATTATATAATCTGTCGATGCCCTTAAGGCCGTATTGTCAGAGTATAATTCCGGTTAAATATACGAGTTATACCGCGAGGTTAATTGATTATCTTTCCGAAGATTATTATTGCGGCGAATACGGCTGCTACGAAGCGCCTTTATATATTTCTTTTGGTATTGTAATTACTAGATATTCCACGCGGGCGAGCGCAAGTTAATTGTCGGCCTATGGAATAATTTTCTTCGCTGCCGAGGCCCGGATAAGCCGCGAGCCGCGGTAAAATCATATCCGCCGGAGAATTGACTTTCGGCTCGCGCGTGAAACCCGATACCCTTGCGCTCGGTCGCGAGAAGCCGTGCGGCCGATAAACATCAGGCCAGATTGTTGCGAATTATATTTCTTCTTATTATTGTTTCTCTTACAAGATTCTTTTCAACACTATCTTTCAATTATATTTCTTTTCACGATTGGTCATACACCGTTTTTCTCAGTATTACTTTTTCAATCATATTATTATTCTTCCATAAACTCTTTAATACATTATATTCTCATCAAATTAATGCTTTGTGCAACATTTATTCGTGCCTCTCTCGATTCTCTCCCGTTCCGCTCGAAAGGACCATCCCCTCTACCATTTTCGTTGTCTGAGTAGCCACGTATGTTCCGTCGCGATTTTCAGGCGATGCACTCTTCGCGATTTTCTTAAAGTTCATTTTCGACGGCGCGAATTTTTGCGCCTGGCGCCCTACTTTTGTATAATATTCTCGCTTAACGTACCGGTTGGTTTTCCATACATCGCGCCGAAGGTGTGCCGCGAGTCACTACTAACGATTTCTCGATTAATTAACTGTCTCATTAGTAAACAAAGTAATCACGATCACAATATATAAACAAAGACAGAACGTATATTTACTTTATATACAATATTTAAAATGAATAAAAGTATTAAATCTCAGTAGTTTTTTTAATTATGTTTATTTTTGCCGAATACAAATAATGAAATAATACATAAAGCATACAAAATACATAAGTCTTATATGAACAATAAAAGTTTTATTGAAAATAACGGGCTAAATAAGAGCCAAGGCGCTGTTAGGGGTGCGCAAATAATTCTTTTTTCTTTTTGGTTATTGTATAAAAAAAACCCTTTATTAAGAACGTACGTTTCGATCCTCCTATCGGACCATCATCAGCGGTGTCAATAATTAACTGTCAGTAAACAGAGAAATGATATGAAATAATAATACAAAAATTATATTATACAAAATAGTTGTTTGAGCGAGATCAATTAATTATCCAATTTATTAATTCCGCGTCCAGCGTATCTCAATCGTTGAATTTAAACGTTAAACGGTCTTGTATTTCGGTCGTGTCGCGTCCTTGTTATTGTTGTTGTCTTGTTGTTTGGGAGTTATAATTCTTGTACAAATAATCTCAGCTGATCGTTCGATTTCCGAGATGATTGCCGTGTTCGCGCGGATATGTATAATCACGGCACGTGCGCCAGCAATCGTCGATAGTTTTTTCTCGTCGCGCGCTCAGCTGATAGCGCGACATTGGGTCGATATACACAAGTTTTTGCGAGGTCTTAAATTTAGCTTTCGTCGAATTTCAGTTCAGTTTGTCGCTAGCTCGCTCACGTCTCGATTTCTTTTTCTTTACCGAATAATTACCGCGGATTTTTCTGTCGCTTGCAGAACGCGCTAACATTATATCTGTTCGCTCGAACGACGAAGTCGCTTGCTTCACACAACACAGTATCGTGTTCAATTAAAATTTAATGTATTATTTCTTTTTCTTTTTTTATTTTCGAATAAATTGTGAATTTAATTGTGCTGTGAATTGTCGCGCTCTTTACTTAATATTTATCCGCCTCCACTCCGATCACTCGCACGCTTTCCTTCGCGCTCTACGTAACATTCTGGTCCTTCGAGCCGGATTTGCTCGATCCGGTGCTGTGCAAGTGCAGTGACAGAGTGGACAGTGACTCTCAACTCGCGCCATGAGTATGGACATGGATTGCCTCATTCTCGCCCAAGACGATCTTCAGAATCGCATGGCTAGCACCATAGAAAACCTCAATAAATTGGGGAAGGCGAGCATTACCGTCGAGGCCATTGAAGTGCGCCTCAACCGCTTGGAAAAAATATGGGAGAAATTCGAGAAGCGACACGACGAGTTGCGAGCCACGTACTGGGAGGATTTAAAGACCAGCGAGTACATCAAAGGGGATTTCGCTGGTCTTGCCGAAGAAACATATCTCTCCCAGAAAACTAAACTCTTGAAAATGAAGAGTGCACTGCCAGTGCACCACGCAAGCGGAAACTCAGCGGGCATCGAGTCGTCGTTGGCTCGTCAACGCACGACCCTCCCGCGCATACAACTGCCGCACTTTTCCGGCAAATACGCCGACTGGCCGCCGTTCCGCGACCTCTTCCGATCGGTCATCGGCATGGACACCAGCATTTCCGACGTGGAAAAGCTCCATTACTTGAAGGCATCCTTGAAGGGCGAAGCGGAGTTGCTCGTCCGCAATCTGTCGACCATCTCGGAGAATTATCAAAGGGCCTGGAATCTTCTACTCGAGCACTACGAAAACAAGAGACTCCTCTTGCGCTCATATTTTTCGGCATTTACTGCGCTTCCCAAAATGAAGAACGAGTCCGCAAGCGAGATGAAACGCATTTTGCAGTGTGTGGTCTCTACCGTCGGCGCTCTCGAAAGTATCGAACGGCCGATCGCGAGCTGTGAGGATCTATTCGTGCACTTGATAGTGGAGCTCCTCGACGCAAGGTCACGCCGAGATTGGGAAGACGTCATTGGAGGGACATCGGAGCCAGCGTCATACGCCGAGGTCAAGGAGTTCCTGGAGAAGCGAATGCAGATCCTGGAAGCGCTGCATCCTCAGAAACCGGAGGCAGCGTCGGCTAAATCCGGGGACGCCAGCACTCGATCCACGAGAGCTCACCACGCCCAGAAGCAGGAAGTAAAGCGCGGGCGCTGCTCGCTCTGCAAGAAAGACCACTTCCTGATGCTTTGCGACGGCTACAAGGAGAAATCGCCGGAGGAGAGGAAGAAGCACGTCGAGGCGAACCAACTGTGCCTCAACTGCCTCAGCAAGCATCAGGTGAGTGAATGCCAGTCGAAAAAGAATTGCTCGGCGTGCCAGGGTAGACACCACACCTCGGTGCACGATGCCTGCCGCGAAACCATCTCGACCTCGCACGTGGCTCACCAACCCCGTCTGGGACGCGGAGCTGTCCTTCTCGCCACCGCGCGCGTCCGAGTCGCCGACAAGTTCGGCGGATTGCATGTGGCAAGGGCGCTGATCGACCAGGGATCGAAGGCGTCAATGATATCCGAGGCGTTGACGCAACGGCTGCGATTACCGCGTAATTCAGCCGCGATCACCGTCTTCGGCGTCGGGGGAACGCAGACAGGCACCTCGAACGGACGAGTGTCTCTTCGGGTGTTACCTCGCGTCGCCGGGTCGCCGATGACTATATCGGCGCTGATTCTTCCGCGCCTTACAGTCTACACCGGAGCGACGGCCGTGAGGAGAGAGCCATGGAAGCACCTGCACGGACTCGAGCTAGCCGATCCCGATTTTCAAGCCACCGATCCGGTGGACATTCTGCTCGGCGCGGACGTGTATGCCGCCATCCTTGACTCCGGAGTCATCAAGGGGGGTCTACGAGAACCGATCGCGCAACGCACTTCGCTCGGGTGGATACTCTCGGGCGCGATCGAAGAATCGACCGACAGGGCCGCGGCCCACAGCCATTCGTGTGTCGTGGACGAGACATTGGTGGACCTGGTGAGAAGACTGTGGGAGCAGGAGGAAGTGCCGCGCAATTCTCCGCCGCGGACGTCGGACGAGCTAGAGTGCGAAGAGTTGTTCGCGCGAACGCACTCACGCGACGAAACCGGGCGTTACGTGGTCCGACTTCCACTGACCGACGACACGACGGATTTTCCCGGGACGCGAATCGCCGCGAGGCGACTGCTTTTATGCATGGAGAGCCGATTCGCGCGCGACCTTCGATTGCATGAACTGTATCGAGAGTTCATGCATGAGTACGAAAGACTCGACCACATGTTTCCGGTAGATTCACGCGAAACGGCGAGCGCCGGGCGCGTGTGTTATTTACCTCACCACGGGGTCATGAAAAGCGTCGACGAGAAGCCGAAGTTACGCGTTGTCTTTAACGGTTCGTCACCATTGCCATCTGGCACCGCGCTTAACAACGCGTTACGCGTAGGGCCAAATCTGCTGCCGGCTCTGCCTGACATCTTGACCCGCTGGCGCCTGCACAAGCACGCGATGGCAACGGACATTGAAAAAATGTACCGCCAAATTCTCGTGCATCCGGCGGACCGCGATTTGCAGCGAATCGTTTGGCGACGCAACTCTACGGAATCGATCCAAGAGTACCGGCTTAACACGGTGACATACGGCTTGGCCTGTGCGCCATTCCTCGCCATCCGTTCACTACTGCAATTGGCCAATGACGAGGAGGACCGGTACCCGCTGGGAGCGACCGCGCTGCGCCGCAACGTCTACGTTGGACGACATCCTGGTCGGAGCCGACTCACTGTCAAAAGCGCGCGAGCTCAAGCGGCAGTTGATTCAGATTTGCAGGGCGGGCGGATTCCCGTTAAAGAAGTAGTCAGCGACCGATCCAGAGCTTCTTGAGGACATCCCCGCGACGGACAAGATGCGCGCCGATCTCCGGGTCTGGGAACCGCACGAAAGTCATTCCATGCTCGGACTACGTTGGCATCCGGGCATTGATAGCTTCTCGTTCGCGCTACGCGAGATCAAGTATCAGCCGACCACGAAGAGGGCTGTCCTCTCCCTCACGGCGCAGCTATTCGACCCCTTGGGCTGGCTAGCACCAGTGGTCGTCCGAGCGAAGATTCTCATCCAGTCAGTCTGGTTGCAGGGCCTTGACTGGGACACTCCGCTGGCGCCAAGGGACGCCGAGTTCTGGGCGTCATTCAAGGCAGATCTCGTGAGCCTCGACCGCATACGAGTGCCGCGCTGGCTCAGTCATCAGGCAGAAAACAGCATCGAGCTCCATGGCTTCGCCGACGCTTCAGAGCGAGCATTCGCCGCCGTGCTGTACGTCCGAGCCATCGGATCTGACGGAAGCGCCACCGTCTCATTGGTGGCCGCTAAATCCAAGGTCGCGCCCGTGAAGCAGGTGTCCTTGCCAAGACTCGAGCTCTGCGCCGCCGCCTTGCTGGCGTCTCTCGTCCGTCACCATCGGACCGTAATCGAGCTGCCAATCACTGGCACACACCTCTGGTCCGACTCCACGGTGACCCTGGCGTGGATACAAGGTCATCCAGCACGCTGGAAGACATACGTGGCAAACCGCGTTGCAGAAATCCAGCGCATCGCGCCTGAGGCGCACTGGCATCACACGCCCGGAGGAGACAATCCGGCCGATTGCGCGTCCCGAGGACTTTCCCCCAGTGATTTGGCAAGTCACGAGCTGTGGTGGAAGGGACCACTCTGGCTGACTACGACGACAGGTTCATGGCCTGCCGGCCCTGCCATGGAGACCACGATGGAATTGCCAGAGCAACGGACGAGCAGCCACGCAGCATCTCGACAACGTCCGGATGAGCCAACGATGCTGACGAGGCACTCCTCATTGCATCGCCTCCTGCGCGTCTCAGCATGGTGCCGACGATGGCTGCGCACACAATCCGCTCGTGAGCCTACACTGACGGTCGACGAGCTGCAGACCGCCGAAGACGCATGGATCCGCGTCTCACAAGCGTAGGGATATCCCACCGAGCTCGCCGCCTTGTCAGGTGGCAGGGAACTACCAGGGAAGAGCCCACTTCTCAAGTTCAACCCTTTCGTAGACGACAAGAGCATCATGAGGATTGGAGGTAGGCTGAAGAACGCTTCCCTCTCGCACGACGAGAAGCATCCGGTCATCCTGCCGAGCGAGTCTCACTTGACGAGGCTCTTCATCGAGGCCAGCCATCGACGAACGCTGCACGGGGGCGTGCAGTCGACCCTCGGTATCCTTTGTCAGCACTTCTGGATCCCACGTGGAAGAGCGGGCGTCAAGGAGGTCATCCACCGGTACGTGACATGTCTCCGATGGCGGGCGGCAACGCCGCAACCGGCGATGGGCGATCTCCCTCGACTTCGCGTGACTCCGTCGAGGCCATTTCAGCACACCGGGGTCGACTATGCCGGACCGATCTTCCTGAGGACCACCAAGGGTCGCGGCCATAAGAGCATCAAGGCATTCATCGCAGTCTTTGTCTGCATGAGCACCAAGGCCGTGCACTTAGACGTCGCGTCCAACTATACAGCCGACGCCTTCCTCGCTGCGCTGCGTCGCTTCATCGCCCGCAGGGGGCTTTGCGAGGTAATGTACAGCGATTGCGGTACAAATTTTGCAGGAGCGGACCGTCAACTTCGAGGCCTGTTTACCGCAAGCAGCAAGGAAAGCCGCCGCATCGCCGACGAGGAGTGAGTCCCGATTGCGCACAGTACCAATCGGACACAAAGGAATTTCCCGATCGGACACAGTCCCGATCGGACACAGGCTCGATCGGACACAGGCCCGATCGGACACAGTTCCGATCGGACACATACAGTTGCATTCGGACACAGTCCCGATCGGACACAGTCTCGATCGGACACAGTCCCGATCGGACACAGTCTCGATCGGACACAGTCCCGATCGGACACAGTCTCGATCGGACACAGTCCCGATCGGACACAGTCCCGATCGGACACAGTCTCGATCGGACACAGTCCCGATCGGACACAGTCCCGATCGGACACAGTCCCGATCGGACACAGTCCCGATCGGATACAGGCGCGCGCGCACACACACACACACACACACGCGGGGGGGTGCAAGGGGGGCCTTTGGCCCCCCTCCCGCACCCACCCCGCCAATAGTATGGTGCCTATGGGGGTGCGAGGGGGGCCTTCGGCCCCCCTCCCGCACCCGGGCCTGTGTCCGATCGGGCCTGTGTCCGATCGGGACTGTGTCCGATCGGGACTGTGTCCGATCGGGACTGTGTCCGATCGGGACTGTGTCCGAATGCAACTGTATGTGTCCGATCGGAACTGTGTCCGATCGGGACTGTGTCCGATTGGGAATGTGTCCGATCGGGACTGTGTCCGATCGGGATTGTGTCCGATCGGGAAATATCGCTGTGTCCGATCTGTAATGTGCGCAATCGGGACAATCCCCCGACGAGCTGGCGCATGACCGCATTCGATGGAAGTTCAACCCCCCGGCGGCCCCGAACTTCGGCGGGTTGTGGGAGGCGGCTGTCAAGGCGCTTAAGCGGCATCTCCGTCTGGTGATCGGCGATGCAACGCTGACGTTCGAGGAGATGTCCACACTCCTCGCTCAAGTGGAGGCGTGCCTCAACTCGCGACCGCTCGAGGCATTGACAGAAGATCCGGACGACACGGCCGCCCTGACGCCAGGGCATTTTCTGATCGGCACTGCGCTCAACGCTGTGCCCGAGCCCTCGCTGACTACGACACCGGAGACTCGACTCACGCGATGGCAGCTGGTGCAAAAGATGAAACAGCACTTCTGGGACCGGTGGTCGCGAGAGTATTTGCACTCGCTAAATCACCGCCCGAAGTGGTGGAAATCAGACACCGCTGTCGAGGTCGGTCGCCTATGCATTCTCCGCAACGAGACTTCACCGCCAAACAAGTGGCCGTTGGCGCGGGTTACGCACACGCATCCCGGAAAAGACGGCCACGTGCGCGTCGTGACCGTGAGAACCGCGTCGTCGACGTTTACGCGCCCCGTAAACCGCCTCATCTTGCTGCCGATGCAACGCGACCGTGAGGCAGACGAGCAAAAGTGACGCAAAGCGCATCGCGTTTGCCCTGCAATGTCGTTAGCTCGTCTCTTTGTCGTGTTTTCTATCAATTTCTGTATAATAATTCGGCATGCATTACTTCAGTGCGCTCATTGCACGAAAAACGAGCGATTGCCATCTCCGCGCGAGCATCGAGCCGTTCGAATGCCTGGCCGTGAAAAGGCGACAGCAGGGATCGTTCGGCGCATCGTCCCAAACGAGGCGGGCGGAATGTTTGAGCGAGATCAATTAATTATCCGATTAATTATCCGATTTATTAATTCCGCGTCCAGCGTATCTCAATCGTTGAATTTAAACGTTAAACGGTCTTGTATTTCGGTCGTGTCGCGTCCTTGTTATTGTTGTTGTCTTGTTGTTTGCGAGTTATAATTCTTGTACAAATAATCTCAGCTGATCGTTCGATTTCCGAGATGATTGCCGTGTTCGCGCGGATATGTATAAACACGGCACGTGCGCCAGCAATCGTCGATAGTTTTTTTTCGTCGCGCGCTCAGCTGATAGCGCGACATTGGGTCGATATACACAAGTTTTTGCGAGGTCTTAAATTTAGCTTTCATCGAATTTCAGTTCAGTTTGTCGCTAGCTCGCTCACGTCTCGATTTCTTTTTCTTTACCGAATAATTACCGCGGATTTTTCTGTCGCTTGCAGAACGCGCTAACATTATATCTGTTCGCTCGAACGACGAAGTCGCTTGCTTCACACAACACAGTATCGTGTTCAATTAAAATTTAATGTATTATTTCTTTTTCTTTTTTTATTTTTGAATAAATTATGAATTTAATTATGCTGTGAATTGTCGCGCTCTTTACTTGATATTTATCCGCCTCCACTCCGATCACTCGCACGCTTTCCTTCGCGCTCTACGTAACATAGTCGTTGACGATTAAAATTTAGTGAAGCGTGGATAATTAATTTTTTTATCGGTGTTTGTGTTGCGGATTATAATTTTTTCATGGAAATCGATTTACGTACATGAAATGTTCGTGCGTTCGTTTATCCGTGGTCATCATGGATCTCACCATCTATTAAACGAAATAATTCCTCTCCCGGTTCCAGTCGTGAAGGAAAAATTGCCGTGGGTCTTAAGGGTTGTCGCCATTTTGACTGTAACTTTATATGAGAATTAATTGCTCGTTTGCGGCTTAGTTTGATTGTTGATTAAATCGATATATTGGTGGAGAGGTGTCTTACTTCATCGAGCGGTGACAGGACCGTGAGCCGTGGGAGACGATACACAACTGTCGGTTAACATATGTCAAAATTCAGTCGTCGCGTGACATTGTGCGTGCGTGTATAAACAATATGGATATCGAGGTGATTGTTTTATCGATCGAATGACGTAATCTGGCGCGCGATAGTTTTAAATTTTTGACATTCTCTCTACTGTCGTGAAATAAGCCAAATGCATACTTTTGGTATCTGTTTGTAGATTGAGGCTGTTTTTTTTTTGCCTCTTTATAAATATCATCTCCGACATCAAACGTTTTCTGTATGTATTTTCCTCATCCAGGATTTCCACCTCATCCCATGCAAACTCGTGACCATTTAGCCTGTGATCCGTGATGACAGAGTGTTGTGACGTTCTTTTATTAATGTGATTGCGATGCTCTGTGATGCGAGTTTTAAGTAGCCTGCCTGTTTGGCTTACGTACGAGGCATCACAATCTTTGCATGATATTTTATATACTAGGTTGTTGTGTAATTCTTTTGGCAAGATATCTTTTTGTACGCGAATGTACTTCCTTAATTTATTCAAGCTAGTATAGGACAGCTTTGTTTGTAGATCGCGAATCACAGGTCCAAATTGCTCCGAAATTGTCGATATGTACGGGATGTTGAAGTAACTAAAGTTAATCAAGTTGTTTGTGTCAATGGAATTCGTAATGCCCGAGTTTTCGTTGTTCTTATTATGTAATGAAATTAATTTTTTGAGTCTTTCATATAATGTTTCAAATGTGAATTTTAACGGGTAGCCATTATTGAGTGTCGTGTTAATTACGAATTCCAGGTTTTTTTGGTGAAAATCTGGATGCGAAAGATGGAATACTCTATCTATGAGGCCGATGACGGTGCCTTGTGGCAGAGAGGGTGTCGAGACTCGAAATGTAAATATCTCCCTGAAAACGTTGGTTTGTGGTACCAATCAAAATTAATTACTTTGTTTCTGATAATTAGAGTGACATCTAGGAAATTAATTTGGTTCCTCACCCTCCTCCATGGTATATTGTAGTCGTTTATGTAATGAATTAAATGTTTGTAATATATTGTTACACATGGAGGAAGGCGCGGCCAACAGCATGTCATCCACGTATCTATAAAAAAATGGGAAGTTTACTGGGAAAATCTCGAACGTCCTCGTCTCCAGATCTTGTAGAGTGATGTCGGCGATGACTGGAGAGAGCCCATAGGTGTGCCGAACGTCTGTTGATAGCAGACGTTGTCGAAAGTGAAATAAGTAGAATCTAAGACAAACCGGACTGCCGATAGGAACTCGTCTCGTGGAATGGTGCACTTTTCTTCGATGGAGCTCCATCTTTTTGTTACGCTCTCCAAGGCTAGATCTGTCGGTACGTTGGTGAACAATAAAACCACGTCTAGTGATAGCAGCTTGTGGTTGTCCGGAAAATGCTTATTTTTTAATTTTTCGACGAGATGGAAGCTATTGTCGATTCTGCTGTTGGTTGTTGGTATGGAGTTGTTTATAACGTTGTGTAAAAAAGTGGCTATTTCATACAACGGGCTATTTTTCGATGATATGATGATACGGAGAGGGCAGCCCGGCTTATGAATTTTTGGCACCCCATAAGCTCTCGGTAATACACCGTCCGTACAGTTGAGTCTTTCATAATTACTATCTGTGATATAATCACGTTTCTTCCATCTCGCGAGCGTCTCGTGAAGATTTCTAATGAGTTTTTTTGTAGGATCCTTATTGACTATCGAATAAGTATTCTTGTCATTTAGAAGAGCATTCATTTTATTCATGTAATCTGTTTTATCAAGGGCTACGGTTACGTTGCCCTTGTCAGCTCTTGTGAAAATCAAGTCCGGATTATCGTGTATGAAATTTTTCGAGGCGAGCGACGCACTGATGATCTCCCTCTCCAATGGTGAATTCTTGAATGTATAAAACTCGCATCACAGAGCATCGCAATCACATTAATAAAAGAACGTCACAACACTCTGTCATCACGGATCACAGGCTAAATGGTCACGAGTTCGCATGGGATGAGGTGGAAATCCTGGATGAGGAAAATACATACAGAAAACGTTTGATGTCGGAGATGATATTTATAAAGAGGCAAAAAAAAGCCTCAATCTACAAACCGATACCGAAAGTATGCATCTGGCTTATCTTACGACAGTAGAGAGAATGTCAAAAATTTAAAACTATCGCGCGCCAGATTACGTCATTCGATCGATAAAACAATCACCTCGATATCCATATTGTTTATACACGCACGCACAATGTCACGCGACGACTGAATTTTGACATATGTTAACCGACAGTTGTGTATCGTCTCCCACGGCTCACGGTCCTGTCACCGCTCGACGAAGTAAGACACCTCTCCACCAATATATCGATTTAATCAACAATCAAACTAAGCCGCAAACGAGCAATTAATTCTCATATAAAGTTACAGTCAAAATGGCGACAACCCTTAAGACCCACGGCAATTTTTCCTTCACGACTGGAACCGGGAGAGGAATTATTTCGTTTAATAGATGGTGAGGTCCGTGATGACCACGGATAAACGAACGCACAAACATTTCATGTACGTAAATCGATTTCCATGAAAAAATTATAATCCGCAACACAAACACCGATAAAAAAATTAATTATCCACGCTTCACTAAATTTTAATCGTCAACGACTATTTTGTATAATATAATTTTTGCATTATTATTTCATATCATTTCTCTGTTTACTGACAGTTAATTATTGACACCGCTGATGATGGTCCGATAGGAGGACCGAAACGTACGTTCTTAATAAAGGGTTTTTTTATACAATAACCAAAAAGAAAAAAGAATTATTTGCGCACCCCTAACAGCGCCTTGGCTCTTATTTAGCCCGTTACTTTCAATATATTTTATAACAGAGCCTATTACTTATATTGTAATAAAAGTTTTAGTTATTTTCTATCATAAGGTCCATTGCTTCTGTTAAATTGAGATCATTATTAAGTTCTTCACTTAAGTTATGAGATTCATAAATGTTACTGTTAAATAAAGTATACATATGTTCGGTAATTTCATATTTTGTGCAACATACGTTTAATACACTCATATGAATGAGAATGCGCATTATAGCCACAAGCATTGGCAATAACATTCTATTACGCGTTTTAGTTTTTACTATAGACATAATACTAAAAACTCTTTTCACGTCAACATTACTAATAGGCAGAGATAACGCACGAATGGCAAACAAAGCTAAATCACCAAATCTTCTATTTTCTCTTATCGTACAATCCGGGTATTCCAAACAGCAATCCAAAATTTTATTGTATCAACATTTTCATCAAAAGTTGGAGAAATATTATGTAATCTAAGTGTTCCTAATTTTCGCCATTGTTCTTCAATTGCATCTTTATCTACAGTCGTAGCTATAAATTGAAAGTAATTTATTTATTAAAAATAAAATTTAAAATGATATTTATATAATAAAAAATATACCTGCTAAATCCCATAGTAAATTCTTCGTAGAAATAGTAGAAAATTGGGATAAACATTTTTCCGGTGAAAAATAACATAATTTATCAGTAATAGCCAGATTAAGCGGTAATCTTTGGATTAATTTTTTACAGAATCGAATAATAAACGCTACTATTCTTTCCATAACAATATTTAAGTCGTTTTGAGAAATAGTTTTCTTAGCAGCAAGTGATAAAAATTTTATACCAAAATCCATGGAATCCAAAGAAAGTAGAGAATTTCCAAAATCTGAGTTAGCTTTTTCTAAAGATTTTTTTACAGCTTCTATATCAATCTGATGAAGCATTATAAGTGAAGCATTTGAAAATTCGACAGGTCTTAAGAAATTTGGTTTAAAAATGCGCTTCGCTGTGGATAATAGCAATGTTCGTAAGTCGGAACACAATTTTGTTATGTCTGCATTAGTCTTTTGAAATGCTAGATTCATATTAGCAATTTCTTTAAGAATCCCATTAAAAAAAAAAATACTATAAATTTGAATCATCTTTATACATTTCTGCCAAAGTTTTTGCAATATAACATTTATCTGTTGATGATTTTGCAACTATTTGGAAAAATTCTTTTAGTTCATTTTATTGCTTCACATTTACTGACACAGCATCTGACCATTCTAACCAGCGAGTGGAAGATAATTGAATTAGCTTTGGTGGTTGCTTGCCATTGTTTATTTGTGCATACATTTCTGAATATTTAAGCTGACGAAGAGGACTGATAGCAAACCAATTTCTTGTTTCTCGCAATAAAATTCTAGACTTGATGATAATTCTGTGCAAGCCTTTGCAGAACACAAATTCAATGAATGATCTACAAGAACATCTGATAAGCTGTAAATTTGGAATTTTCTCTTTAAATAATGTATATAAACTGTCATTGACCCCACAGAGATTACTTGCACCAGTTCCAATAGCTATAAGATGTTCTAAATTAAGTCCAACTTGAGCAATAAATGCTGTAAAATTATTATAGAGTTCATTTGTTGTCGCTGTAGCAACTTCACTAAATCCAAGAAAATTAGTAACTATACTATTCAGTTTTTTACTAAAATATCTAACACAATAAGCCATATGTTTAATTGTAGATATATCTGTTGATTCATCTAATAGCACAGAAAAATCTTCAGAACCTATATCATCAATGAGTTCTTTTAACATTCCCGGTGCAATAACATGTAATATTATTTTCGAACATTTTGTTCTGTGTATTCGAAAATTTTCCAATTTTGTATTTTTCAAATCGCAACATTTCACTTAAGTGATCAATATTTTGTATAGAACTATGACATGCAACGCTAGTTGTGCTAGTAATGCTAGTAATGCTAGTTTCATATCAATTTGTTTACTTTCCTTTGATTTTATTGAAATACCTGTAAATATAAATACTACTTTTAGTTACATAAATAATAATAACAATAATATACAATCAATGATTCGCCCCCTCTTACAATTAGAGAAACAAGTCTAAGATGCCTAAATATAATAATTTTAAATTGCTTACCTGAATCCATTAAACATTTTTGTTTTGTTAAATTTAACGCTAATGCCTTTTCTTTGTGAGTTCTTGTGTAAAAATGTTTTTTCAGGTCATGTTTTTGTGTTCTTAAACAAACACGACATTTACAATAAGCTTCTCCTCCATGGCCTGCCATATCCTCGGTAAGACCAAATCACCGAAGAACCAATCACATTCGACTGCTACTTATTGGCTGCGTTCCGATATTCACTGCCAGTACTGAAAATCTATAGTGTACGTGACGTAAACTATAGATTTTCAGTACTGGCAGTGAATATCGGAACGCAATCATTGTTAGCCGCTTAAGTACCCCAATAAGTAGTAGTCCGAAAGTTGATATAGCCCAATTGGCTACCCGTCGCCACTGGCTAAAATTCGGTCGCCAAGTCGGTATGTAAGTAGCCCAATCTGGCAACCCTGCATCACAGTATAAACCTTTCATCACTTTAAGTACGTGCGAATAGAAGGTCTCAGTTGAAGCAGTTGATCGCCTTAAATGCCTCCTGTAGTTGTTTCTTGACTACGGAAAGACAGTTCGCCGCGGAGCCATCTCTCGGTATCATGGCGGTACTGACTGTGCCCATGTAAAGCACTCGCAAGAAACACGCTTTTAATATTTGAAAAATGATTGCCATCCTTTCAGACGCCAGACAGATCTACTTAAATAATAAGCTTGTCCAACAATTTTTAAGAAAGACAAATATAAAATATTAAACATCAACTAAAATAAATTTAATATTAAATTTGTAAATAAAATATTTAAGTTTGACATAAAAAACATTTATCAAATATCGATATTGAAAACGATTTTTTATATTAAACAAATTTAATAAAGTTATGAATCTTCTTAATAGAAATAAAGGAAAAACAAACTTTATTAGATATTTAATTCCAAAATTTTTATTGAATACTCAATAATATACGCATTTTACAAAAACATATATTATATTTTTAACATGCTTCAAAATGCCATCAAATAGATTAATTCTATTAGAAGTATACAGGAATAATATAAAAACAAAATGTTAGATTTCTTAAAATACAATACTAAAAATCTCTCAAAAAAACCTTTCTAAAAAAAGGTAAAAAACACACCCAGTACATAAAAAGATATCCAATGCATGCAATAAACATAAATTTTAAAAAATGTTACACTGTTAACAAATTGTTAAACTGTTTAAAAAAAGATGTGTGAGAGCAATGTAACTAGCCAAGTATTTATGTTATGTGCTATAATATCAATTCATAAACGATGTTGAGTGCGATTTGAAGTCCTTTTATTTACAAAGTATATCTTACAAAATGTATAATTTAAAAGAAAATTTCTCATAAACTCTAAGTCGCCTAAAATAAATTAACCAAAGTAAAAAAAAAAAATAAAAACTTGGCGTGTCCGGTTGTGTGTTTGCTTTAAAGCAACTAAGAATTCACCACGTGAAAGTAAGTACACATCGAGTTTCTTATTAGTTCAACCTAACTACGGTGCCATATATAACAATAAGAAATTTTCATAAAAACAATCATTGAAAACCCGTAAATATTTACTGTTACGTCCAGACTCGGGAAAGAAAAAGGATAGTCAAACGGAAGGCCATAACTTACCGTCTCTCGAGACAGATGTTTTTAGGCACGTGCCTCGAGTCAAGTGAATTCTAAGGCCCGAACAGGTCAACGACTGAGAAGGTCGCTATGACTCTGTTCGTAGGGCATTCACTTGATGGTCCCTTTTCGGTAAGAGAATTTAATCTCTTTTACGCGGGACGGGACCCTGTGCGATTTCGGAATGAGGAGATGAGAGCGAGATTAATTAAAATAAATGAAATTCGTTTTAAACATTATAATTTATTCTAAATTAATTAAGTGAAAAATTTAATTGAATAAAAGCTTAGGTTATAGTACATGATTAATATATATATATAACGATTGATAGCGTACCGAGACGTATGTTAATTAAATCGTGTGTGTGTTATTGTGAGTGTGTGTCTTTTATTTCCGCGGATGTTACATAAGTTCGGAGGTCATCAGTCAGAAAGGTCTGGGGTATTTCTATTATTAATTTTAAATTTCTGACTGGTTTTACAATGCGAAATAAATATAAACAAAGTAATAACCTTAAAACGTGTAAACGGTTTATGTAACGACACGTCTAAGCATAAGCAGGATGTTAGGAATCGGGGATTTCTTCAAATTCAATGGTGGACGGTTTGTAAATCCGCCAAAAGAATTGGATGGGAACTGCCACTGGATATCTGCGGCAGGGATGGAAGCATGGGATAATAGTGTCGGGGGTAGATTCGATTAATATCTTCCTCAGGTCGGCAAGATTTACAGGGTCGGGCCCGACGGTGAAGGCATCCTCGGGGAGAGGATCTGTGTACGGAGGGAGGGTTCTCAGGCAATAATCTAATAGATTTTGGTAAGTGCGAGGAGGAGGATCATTTTCAAGAAGAGGTGGCGAGGGTGATGGAAGGGGGGAATCTCCGAGTTCTATGACGAGAGGCGAGGGGGATCTCGGGGACTCGTGGACTGGAAAAAGGGGGGGAGAATCTTCTAGATCTATTAAAATTGGTGAAGGAGATCTTGAGGAAGTAGACGAGATTGCGGAGAGGGAGGAGGGGGAGTAGGGACTCGGAGACGGAGAGTTTTCGCGAGAGGAAAAGGGGGGTACCGAGGGGGAGGAAGACCGTTTCTGGGACGAGATGGGAGAAAGTCGGGGGTGGTAAGGTACGTGCGGGTGATTGGTTAAGGTATCGTTACTTATGCTAGACGGCTGGTCATTATTAAGTGTAGTTGCTGAGTCGTTTATAGAAAAGGTTGAATTATTATTTGTAATAGGCGGGGAATCTACGCTAGTTGCGGAATTTTCCGAGTGGTTTTCCGCCGAACCCCGAGCCAATGCCTTTCTTAGGCGACGGTTGCGCCGATTTCGCGAACGTTTGGCGACGTTTCGCGAATTTCGCCAAACGGGCTTCACTATCAGAAAGACAATTTAAGATTGTTAGAGGAAGCCGAATATTTTATATATAGAACAGCTCTTGGATAAAAAAAACAATTTTTTCAACTGATTAATGCTAGAATATATATATGTATTTATATATAGGTATGTGAGTGATAATGTCTATTTTTCTATATGGATGGGAACAGCCAGGATGAATGTTCTAAATGGAAAGGAAGGCAGGTCGTGAGTATCATGAGTTTTCGTGAGTATTGTGAGTTTTCGTGAGTATCGTGAGTTTCGCTGCAATAAGCAGGAAACCCGTCAACGATGAGTGTGAGTATTGTGAGTTTACGCTGCAATAAGCAGGAAACCCGTCAACGATGTGTGAAGTATTGTGAGTAATGTGAGTTTACGCTGCAATAAGCAGGAAACCCGTCAACGATGTGTGAAGTAATTTGAGTATTGTGAGTTTACGCTGCAATAAGCAGGAAACCCGTCAACGATGTATGTGAGTATTGTGAATATTGTGAGTTTACGCTGCAATAAGCAGGAAACCCGTCAACGATGTATGTGAGTATTGTAAATATTGTGAGTTTACGCTGCAATAAGCAGGAAACCCGTCAACGATGTGTGTGAGTGAGGAAGAAATTTTAAGGTCCGATGGAAATCAAGGATGATTGTGATGTTGGAATTTGGTTTGAAAGGGAGGAAGGTTGAGACTTGGAAATAGACAATCAAATGATAAGAGATTACGTTAAGCATCCAAGAGTTATTCTGAGAAAAGGAAATATCCTCCATAGCAAAAAAAGTCACAGTGATATCACAATAGGCTCACAATAAAGTCACAATGTCACAGAAAAATTGTAATGTCACTGTGAGATTATCAGAAGGTTACAGTGATGTCATTAATCACAGCTTGGTGTGATATATTATAATATAAAATAAAATGTTACAATGATATAACTAGTATATCACAAAATGATTATATAATAAAGATAAGAAAAAACTTTTGATTAAAATTTGAAAAAGTTTAATTTGATGTATTTATAATAGTTTATGTATTTATTTACTTAGAACAAACCGCTGCTGTAATTCAATACGAATATATCATAAAAATATTTTATTTTAAGAAACTGTGTTAATTAAAGTTAATTAAATTTATTTTGTTAATTTGAATTAAAATATAGTTTTAAACGTAATCAAATTAATATTCTTATTAATAATTTTATTAATATTAATTTAATTAATAGTATGCAGTAGTCGCTAGTTCGTTCGTTTACCGCAATGCGACGCGCGATGCGCTATCTATCTCGTATTTAAATTTTAGTCATGAGAATTATATAAAGCTTGCAAAAAGCGGATATTAAGATTAAAGGTGTGATAATTATTTTCATCAATTTAATTTTTCTGATACGATCCCAATACAGGGAACTCAGATATTGAACTGATTTGTTCAGAAATCGGACAGATAAATGTCTGAATAAGTGAAAATCGCCCGTTTATTGTACTACTTAGACTGTAAAATCTAATTCCCATATAAATAAAATTTTGAATTTTATTAAATAAATTATTTAAATTTTATTATTTTATTATTTAATTTTTATAATTTAATTACATTGGATTATGTGATTTTGTCATATACATATACATATATTATATATATGTATATATATATGGTTTGTACCTGGAATATATATACATATATGTATATTTTAAAAATAAAAACGTAAATTGTGTAATTGAATAAACTAAATTTATTTAAAAAATATATATATACAAATATTTTGTAATATATAAATTATATCACTGTAACGTTTCAGTAGTATATGGGCAGGTATGGCCCGTCAAAACAAACCCCCTCCACTCGGCCCCTGGCGCCAGAGGCGTGGTTTGGTGGAAGGGAGGGGCGTTCTGATTGGTCCGCTCCGTAGTGGTCCAGGGTTTTGATAGGCCCGGACTATAATGAGACTGGGTTCTGATTGGGCCGGTCCATAGGGACCCAGGGCTCTGATTAGTTGATCATCGAGTCTTTTGGAAGGGAAAGGGGGTAAGTGGGTGGAAGTTTCCGCCGAAAAATAGCCGCCAAGATGACACTTGACAATAATGGAGATGTTGCAACGTGGTCGCCGCTCGGGTTATGGCACCCCCCGACCACTCGGGGTGGAGTGGTGGGTGATGAGTCCTGATGCCCGGGTATAGTGAGGAAAAAAAGAGTAATAAAAATGTGAGCAAGTTTTTACGTTCGTACGGTTACTCATCTTACGTTTGAGCGGGTACTTTTACTCAGGGTCACGCTGTGACGTTATAGGCGGTGACAAAGAGAGGGCGATAAAGCAGTTATGCATAGTTTCGGACCTTTGTGAACAGGAACGTGCACGCACGCACGCACGCACGCGCGCTGTTAAAGTTTTTGGTCAGAGGGTGGGGGGAAGAAAGAAATCGACACTGGTTTTAAGGTACAAATATACATGATTTATATCAAAAAAATTTTTATAAACATTACTCGCAAATAATACAAGAAAGAATATTCATCGAGTCGTGATTACAATTTTTGTTTCATTACTATTGTACGTACAATTTGGTTGAAGTAAAGCGAGATTAATTCTAAAAATGTTATCTCAAAATACTCATCAAGAAATGTTAAATCTTTTATTTGCGTACGTATACTACGTTCTATTTCCTTACTATTACCTATGATCTTAAGTTTTATAATATTGCTATTAATGTATCCATTGATGGGTAGGCTTATTCCTATTTCATTAATTAGATACCGTGCACATTCGTTAACACTACTCGAAATTAAATTTAATTTATTCAAATTTACGTTTACACAATCAACTATATTTTCTAGACCTAGAAAAGTTGCTCTTTGCATTACTATTGCAATGCTGTAAGTTTTTTGTTTCTTCGGTGTAGATCCGTTTGCTCTCGTATCCTCGACGTTCTCCGAAGAAATATTTCCTTGTACGTTTTCACGATACGATACCAGTATGGCTCTCGAACCATAGGCGGTAGTGAAATTTATAATTATTTTGTTGATAATAATCGAACTCTGATTTATTTTATCACCACTTAAGTAGGCAGATATCAGTTCCATGTTTTCTTGAAATTTCTGCCATGATTCCATGTCGAAGCAAATTCCTGTCGCACCATGAGATGTTAATTTAACAATCGGTAGAAAATCCAGTTCGTCGCCATCTATCACCATTAGTCCCACATGAATTTTCTTTGTATAGGATGAATTCAATCCATACGTTGTGGACATCAGCATACATTGCTGTTCGATTTTTCCCTCGATGTTGCATTCTGTCTTGGAAACACAGTGGGAATCCAATGGTTTCTTGAAATTAGAATTTTCTTCGTGATTGTTCATGATGGATGCTTCCTCGTAGAGAATCGAAGAGTGAATAACCAAAATCACTGAGTAAAAACTGAGAATTGCGGACTTATTACCGGTGAACTTGTGAGTTCGGACGTCAGAGAACGAGTGAACTTCCACCGAATATCCAAAATCTCAAAGCCAAAATAGAAAAGTAGAAGGGATGCGCGCGCACAATAATAAAAACCAACGGGGATATGAAATTTTAGAATCAATTTAAAAAGAAATAAGAAATAGAACATTCGAGAACATTCTAAGAACATAGAGAACATTTGAGAACATTTGAGAATGTACGTTAACGAAAGTAGTTGTCTAAAGTGTGCGTTTCCTTACAAGAAAATTTTAACAAAAAATTTTACATCGGCGATTTACAAAAAATGCAAAAAAATTTATAGATACTTTGTTTTTCTCAAAGTGTCTTTTGAGAAAGCGTATAAAAAGGTGCTATAATAAAACTAAATATAGATAGCAATAGGTACTTTGTTTTTCTCAAAAGTGTCTTTTGGGAAAGCGTATAAAAAAGCTGCTATAACAAAATTAAGTATATGTAATTGATGTTTAGTTTTTTCAAAATGTCCTTTGAAAAGCCGCTTTTCGGCTTTCCTTAACTAGGAGAAAAGGCGTATCTTAAGAAAATATTGAATTTTATAAAATATTCTCGATGTTTAACCCCTTCTTAAAAAAAAGGCGTTTTCCTCAAAATGAATAAATATAGCCGATAGAGTTAGGAAGAATTCATTGAAAGTTTACGTTTCGTACGATTTACTCGAGTTTTCCAACGTGCGTATGTGAGTGAGTGCAAAATTTAATAATAATAATGTCGAATCTTAAAATTGTCATCGAAATTTGCATCTCGCTGACGCAGAGTTTGTGCGGTAAGAAAACAGAAAAATTTTTGTCGGAGTTATCTAACGATAACGAAGCAAATTATCACGTTTCCGGCAAATTCGCGGGTGAGTGTCCTAGCGTGGTGCTCGCAGTATTATTCCGTCTAGGGCATTTTGCCGCTTTTCGCCAACTTTTGTTTATTGCCGGAGAAGTGATAGAAACGCGGAGGTGCTTTGGTGAAAACGACGAGGATGTGGCAGGACACATAGAGTATCTTCTCCTGCATTATCGACGTTTTATTTCGACTGAAAATGGTAAGTTTCTATTTTCACTTCTATTACATTTAATTATAGAATAAATTAAATTATTAAAATTGATAATTTTTAGGTGTCGCGCAACGTTTATCGCGTAACACGTACACGGGAGCAATTGCTGAAGTCGGGGGGATTCGTCGCCAATCGCGAATAATAGAGAACCAGCCCGTATCCTTCACATTACTTTTCGGTAGAAGACGTCGAGCGGATACTTCACCCGAGGCTGGTCCCTCACGTAAGTACTTAATATAAACTTAATCCTCGTCGGGAAACAAAGTCTTATTTTCCCAATAAGAAATTTTAAAAATAAAATATTGTACATTGTAGGCCGTGCACGCATTGTGTTGACTCCGGAGCTCGAACATCCGGTTGTTGATTTAACTGAGGACAACGAAGAAAATGAAGAAGCACAACCGCGAGCTCGTCGTGATGTAAGTCCCTTTGACGAGGCAGCTATTTTTACTCCGGAGATGCTAAGTAAGTAAGAAAAAATACCTCACTATGTAAAAAACAAAAATTTTGTTTAAACGATAGAAATAACAATAATATAATGTTTTCAGATAACGAAGTACAATTTTCTGACGAAGAATCACAGGGTGAAGAAGAGGAGGAAGAGCAGGAAGAGGAGGAGGAGGAGGAGGAGGAGGAGGAGGAGGAGGAGGAGGAGGAGGAGGAGGGTGAAGGAGAAGAAGAGGAAGAGTTGGTAGAAGAAGAGGAAGAGGAGGAACAAAGTGAAATTTCTCTTCCTGAGGAAGAGGAAGAAGAGATGTCAGAAGAAGATGAGGATGAAGAAGAAAATGAGATAAGAGCTATGGTGGAGGAAGGTAATGACTTTACATATTTTATTTAAATTGCTCTCATGTGAGTTTAAATTTTATTTTAATTAAATAACATTTTATTAGGATTTTCTTATTCTCCAATCATCGACCCTCGTGTGTCGTATAGTCCATAGAGATTATACAGTTTTGACGGGGAAAACGAAGAAAAAAAAGAGTTAAATAAAATGTGAGTTTACTTAATACAAAAATAAAACTCAACAGTTTTGATAGCAATAAAATTCAAACATAAGAGAGTAAATTATCACTTTACTAAATTTTTGATTTTATTAAATTAATGTAATTATTTCTAATTTTTTATAGTACAAAGCGGTGGAGGAAGGAACACTGGAATGCAACATCTTCAGCAACAAGAGGAAGAAGAATTACATTCGAGTTCTAACGAAGAAACCCCCAACGTCAGTGTCGCCAACACGCAGAATTTAACATCAGGGCGAGGAGAAGAAGAAGAAGAAGAAGAAGAAGAGGAAGAGGCACGAGAGGGTGAAGAAGAGGAGACGCAAGAGGGCGAAGAAGTTGTTCCACAAGTCGGACAGGTAGATTTTAATTTTAGACATATTGAATTATTAGCGGAAAACGCGCGTCGCTTTAGAAATTTTGGAATTGATGGAAGAGAATCTAGTTTTCGCATACGTCCGGTACCCGAGGAACAAATGTTTACGAGTGGTTAGAGAACGCGTTTCGAGAACTTCATGCGTACGCGATACATTCATGCGAAGCGGGTGATTACATCGGACTTTCTTTCGACTCCTCTAATTTAACGCATGGCCCCGCTGGTATATCGTTCCGACCATCGCGCGATTTGACTTATGACAATATATGGAATCTTGTAAGCTCGTTAGCGCAGAGTTCCGGAGGGTTCGATGTAGCCCAGGAGTTTAGCATCCGCGTTTTTAGAGTCACTCCCCCCGCGGGACGTGGACGTAACACTAACGAGCTTGCAAACGAAGTTATTGCTAAGCGTTCAATTTTATCAATTTCCAATTCCGATAATTTGTGTCTCCCACGTGCAATTGTAGCGGCACGAATTTTTAATGAGCGTGGAAATTTGCGTGTGGGAGAATTACATGCAAAATGGAATGCGGTGAGAAGACAGAACTCGGTATTACAACGTGAGTTAGCGTTGCAACTAGTGAGGAATGCCGATGTCACGATTCCTGAGGAGGGAAGCGGGATTCCAGAAATTGAACGCTTTCAACAATATCTTGCCGCGGATAACATCGCGATAATAATTTATAATACCGATACTTTTGGTCGGGGTGGTAAACCGTTATACGATGGTGGCGAATTCCTAACCACTCTACAACGCGAAATAATCTTACGCTTAAATATATTATACCACCCTAATACAAAACATTATGATGTAATTTTGAATTTAAGAGCCGCCGCGGGTGGAAGGGAATACTGTGTTCCATGCAACATTAGCTATCGTTCTGATAGGGGTGGGCATCGGTGTTCTAATAAATGTCCGCGGTGTAACGTCACGCCGTCGTGTGAACAAACTAACGCGGAACTTGTTAGATGCGCAAATTGTAGGCGTGAATTTTTTAATCGTGCGTGTTTGGAGCGTCACCTTACTAAAAAATCATATGATGGAAAATCGCAACGGAGTGTTTGCGAAATGATACAATTTTGCAACGATTGTGGGCGATTAATACATAAAAGTAAACGGCATGAATGCGGCATGGCATATTGTATTATGTGTCGTTCTCTCATGCCAATGAATCACATGTGTTACATGCTTCCTATCTCTCGGAAAGATAATTCTGACTCAAATGACACGAATCTCATCGACGAGACTAGAGAGCGAGAACATATGGGAAACGAGGGTCCGAGTAATCGTACTCACTATCGCAAGAAAAGCCGCGTGGCATTCGTATTTTATGATTTTGAGACGAGACAAGACGAGACACTCCAAGGTACAACGAATATAAAAATTCACGTGCCTACGCTTTGCGTTGCGCAACAAATTTGCGAGATATGCGCGAACATAAACGAAATATCGGTGCAATGTCGTTGGTGTGGAATTCGTGAATTTATATTTAGTCGTAATCCGGTAAAAGAATTCGTAGATTTTGTGACGCGTCCGACGAAATATTTTAATCAAATCATTTGTATCGCGCATAATGCAAAATCGTTCGATGCGCAATTTATCTTACAATATATCGTAGAAAACCGGATCGCGTTAGTTCCTCACGTAATTTTGAACGGAACGAAAATAATCGTACTAACGGTAGGACATACGAAATTTATTGACAGTATAAATTATACGCCGATGCGTTTATCGGAATTACCTAAGGCTTTCAGCTTACCGGATACTTCGAATAAAGGTGTGTTTCCACATTTATTCAATACTGTCAATAATCAATCTTATGTCGGACCACTACCGAAAGTACATTATTATTTACCTGATACTATGCAGGCAAGAGAACGCGAAAAATTTCTTGCACGGCACACCGAGATGACTCGTTCAAACTATGTGTTTGATTTTCAGCGCGAAATATTACATTACTGTCGTAACGACGTAGATATTCTTAGACGAGCGTGCATGGCCTTTAGAAAGATTTTCCTAGAGCGTGGAAACGTGTGTCCGTTCGAAGAATGTACCACTATCGCTTCTACGTGTATGAGAGTATTTAGAAAAAATTTTCTGCGCGAAAGAGAGATAGGTATCATTCCAGCGGGTGGATACAGACACGCAAATATTCAATCGCGCAAGGCTCTACAATGGTTAGTGTGGATGGAGCGTGAACTCGGTCATAACATTATCCATGCAGGGCGATGTCGGGAATATCGTCTGTCCGATGGCACGCTCGTCGATGGATACTATGAGTCGGAGGAAAACGGTGTAACGCAATATTATGTGTATCAGTTCCACGGATGTTTCTGGCACGGGTGTCTGCGATGTTTTCGAGTCAATCGTGATAGATCACTTTTGACAGATCGCACAGATACGATTGATTTGCGCTATGAACATACCATCGCGACGACATTTCGTCTTCGAAGACTGGGATACATCGTGACGGAGAAATGGGAGTGCGACTTTGATCGTGAGATGGGACTGAATATCGAAATGCGCGAATATTTACATCGACATCAAATGATAGAAAACAAGCCTCTCGATCCTCGGGACGCATTCTACAGCGGATGCACGGGAACAGAGAAAATACGCTACGTAGATGTATGTTCTCTGTATCCGTATGTGTTAAAGACCGGTACTTTCTCGATTGGGCATCCGACCGTATACGTTGGCGAGGAATGCGTAACGTTAATCGGAACAGCACCAGGGTATAATTTCGACTCGGTCGAAGGAGTCGTACGTTGTAAAGTGCTCCCTCCGCGAAATCTCTTCCACCCTGTATTACCGTATCGTGTGAAAGGAAAATTGTTATTTGCGTTATGCCGTAGTTGTTGCGAAGCGTTTTCTCAGATTGAATGCACTCATGATCCTTCCGAACGCGAAATCGAGGGTACATGGATATCGTGTAAATTGCGTAAAGCTATTGCGAAAGGATATTTCGTGACAGGGGTTAGTGAGATCTGGCAGTATAGTGACACTCACTACGATGCCACAACGCGACAGGGGGGATTATTTACTGGTTATATAAACACATTTTTACAGTTAAAGCAAGAAGCTACTGGATGGCCGAGCGAATGCGTGGATGATGAAGCTAAGGATCGTTACCTTCGTGAGTACGAGGAGACCGAGGGTGTCGTTCTCGAAAAGCATAACATCGCGCAAAATCCCGGTTTACGCTCGGTCGCGAAATTATGTTTAAACTCTTTTTGGGGAAAATTCGGCCAACGTATGAACTTGCCGAATACCGAGATCGTTAATACGCAACAGCGTTTAGTGAGTTTGCTCACTAACCCCCAATATGAAATATCCGATATATTACCCGTAAATGACGAGGTAATATATGTTTCATCTCGACTGCGAGAAGAGGCGGTCGTACCTTCGCCTCTTACTAATGTAATAATAGCAGCTTACACGACGGCTCAAGCGCGATTAAAATTGTATGAATATTTAGAAAAATTAGACAGACGAGTTTTATATTACGACACCGATTCTTGTATTTATGTAAGTACCGGTAATCCTCACGAATACGAACCACTCACGGGTAATTTTTTAGGCGATATGACGAATGAGCTCGAGAGCTACGGGCGTGATAGTTTCATAGAATCATTCGTATCTGGCGGTCCAAAATTTTACGCGTATGTAGTACGTACATCTGATGGACACACGCATGAAGTTTGCAAAGTGAAGGGCATAACTCTAAACTTTGAAAACTCATGCCTAGTTAATTTTAATAGCATTAGGGAAATATTACTACAAAGAGAGAGAGATGCGCAGGAGGGGGAACAGGAGGGAACGAAGAAAATGAGGTAACTCCAGAAACGTCGATAAATCTACGATTCAAAGCTATTCGACGCACTGCGTTTCATGAAATAATAACACGTGACGAGACGAAAATATGCGCACCGGTGTTATTAAAGCGTAGATTTATCAACAATCGATGTTCCCTTCCCTATGGATATTTATCCGAATAATAGCGTTTCCTCCGTGTTCTTGTTCGCTCTCTCGCTCTCTCACTCTCTCTCTCTCCCTCTCCCTCTTCCTCTCCCTCTCCCTCTCCCTCTCCCTCTCCCTCTCCTTCTCTCTCTCTCTCTCTCTCTCTCTCTCTCTCTCTCTCTCTCTCTCTCTCTCTCTCTCTCTCTCTTCCATCTTTGTGAGAAAAATACAAAGTTGCGCGCGTTTTCCGCTCTAACATGTGTAAAAATATAAATATTAGCAAGTAAGATACTAATTTTCCTAAAATACTGCGAATAAATCTTCTTACTTTTAAGGATACAATATAAAATGTAGTTTAGTTATAAAATGTAAATATAGTTCTTTTAAGGATAGAATATAAAATGTAATTTAGTTAAAAAATGTAAATATAGTTAATAAGAAAAATTGTAAATAAAAAATGTAAAATAAAACATCAATTTAGTATTATCAATTTATTTTTAAGCGATGTAATTTTGAATTGTGTAAAAAATATCAAATAAATTTTTTTATTAAAGATTATTTCTCTTCTTACGAGAACTCTCTTTCCAGTAAAAATTATTTCTTTAAAAAAAATATACTAGTTTTGACAAATCAGGAAAAATATATTCTTGTAACAAGTTTTCTACATCTGCGAAAACAACGTGTACGCTTGCTTGCGATCAGCGCTGCTAGCGTACGGGATACACGCTGGTGAGAGCATTCTTCCGTGAACACACTTATTAGCAACACACCGTGACTCACATCAGCTCATTACCTGTCACGGTGCGCGGGAGAACGCTGGCGCGAGCATGCGGCCGCCGCTGTAGGGCCCCCCGGAAGGCGGTTAAGCTTATCTCTGACATATATTAGTGGCATATATTAAAAATATTTAGCGCACGTGTGTATTTTTATTATGTTATTGTTATTAAATTGTACCTTATTCTTTTTCATTTATGAACCCGTGCGTAAAACCTAAATAGATCATTACCCGAAATGGACGAAATTGCGCTGGAAACATCCTTGGACGTCGATCGTCTGCGGTCCTACGGGGTGCGGAAAAACAATTTTCGTACAAACTTTTCTTCGACAATTATCCGTCATGGCCGATGTTCGATTCGAGAGAATTTTATTTTATTACGCCGAGTGGCAGGATGCGTATCAACACCTGCAATGCACGGGTGAAAGTAAAGAAGAAAAAAATACTTTACTAAAAACGAAGAAAAATATAATTGAATTTCGCGAGGGATTACCACGTCCGGAAGATTATTCCTACGATCCACTTTCCCCGAAATTGGTGATAATCGATGATCTTATGAGGGAATCGTCATCGTGCGACGCTATCGTAGATCTGTTTACCAAAGGAAGTCATCATAAGAATCTCAGTGTTATACTCATTTCACAAAATCTCTTCCATCAAGGTCGTGGGCAACGCGATATATCTCTCAATGCAAATTATATAGTAGTTTTTAAAAATCCACGCGATCGCGCTCAAATTCGTCATCTCGCACGCCAGGTATATCCCGATGATCCAAAATTTCTGGAAGAAGCATACTATGACGCTACCTCACGACCCCACGGGTATTTATTGCTCGATCTGAAACAATTGACTCCAGACGAATATCGATTTCGCACGTGCATCTTTCCCGACGATACGCTGCATTACGCCTACATGCCGCGTAGATCGAACAATAGAGGTGGACGTATATAAAAGCTCGGTATTTACACACGCGTCTTGTCAGTCGCATAATTTCTCCGTAATGGTAACAGGAGGAAAGGGTAACAAAGAGACGACGTCGAAGAATTCATCCTATAACAACGCAGTAAAATTCGCAAGGCGTTCCATTGGCGAGAGAAACGTGTGTCTTTTAAAAACTTTATGTTATCTGAAAAAAAAATCAAAGAGCATCATTCTTACGCACTACCGATAATAATCTCGTAAAGTGTATTCAAGAGTGCATTTTTAACACACTCAAGGGTAACGTACCGCTCAGGTATAACGAGAAGAAACGATTAGCCAATCATAAATCGATCCTACGACGCGTTGCAGTAAAACGTGGGAATTGGAAATCTAAGAGAAAGCTGTTGGTGCAACGAGGTGGATTCTTACCATATCTTATTGCCCCTATATTAGGTGCTGTATTATCCCGGATTATCGGAGAGTGAAAAAAAGAAAAAGACAATCCTGTAGATTAGTTTTCTTTAAATCGGGTAAACATAGTAATACAAAAAAGGAAACAAAGGAAGGACGAACGTGAGCGCTTATCATCGGATAATGGAAAGGGCTAAAAAAATGGTTTTGATTTCAACGGAAAATCTCGAGAAAATGCAACAAATGCAACACCATCGGCAACCTGAAATATCGTCTATCGTATCGACGGATAACTCGACGAAAAAAAATACGGAGATATCAGATGCAGAAAATTTTAATAACTCCGTACGGACACCAGGTACCCTTTTATCGCGACTCGACGCGGAGATGTGGCGTATTCTTAACCTCGCGACTCCTGTCGATGAAGATGAAAGATGGAAATTGTATAAAGAAGTACTTCAACGTTATCTTCACTTTGTTCGAGAAGCGAAAAGACGCTTACGCAATGATTCGCGCAACGATACGCGCGGTAACGACGACGCCGGTAGCATTGTCGACGATGGCGATCAGAACGTAGATGTCGACCTTGGATGACGAACTCACGGACACACGAACTTCAATTGGCGGTGATGGTGGCAATAGCGATAATAGTTTCGGGAAGAAACGCGCTCAATCGGCGGAAATGATCAAAGAAATACTCAACAACGTGCCGAAAACTTATCGCGTCAAAGCACACGCACTATTAAAATACTTGCTCGATATACCTCCATCAAAGATTAGTTGGGATAGACGAGGACTCGTAACTATAGACGGTAGTAGGAATACTAGGCCGGTTCTAACTCAGGTCCTCCGAGGAGGGTGCGGGGCGTGGGGGTATGACGTCACGCGGGGTGGGGGGATCTTGGTGGCGCGGGGTCTGACGTCACGCGGGGTGAGGGGAGATCTTGTGGCGCGGGGTCTGACGTCACGGGGGGGGGGATCTCGGGGACGCGTGTCGTAAACACGTTCGACAGGTGTTTATCTTTGTGATCGATTTATTGCCTGAGAACTCTAGAATCCATAAAACTGTTTTTTTCTCTCATTTTTATGGGCATTTTATCATTAGGAAATTATTCGGTAGCTTTGCACCCTCGCGAAAAATCTCCCATAAAACGAGAGTGAAACATCTTCATCAATATTTTTTAAAAAAGAATTGCAACGGCGCCAACGTTCGGCTGCTCGAATTTGTAACCGAACACTCTAGAGACCATTAAAAACAATGTTTTCACATTTTTATGGAGATTTTATCATTAGGATATTGTGGAAAAGAATGGAGACCGACGCTGCGACGAACATGTCGGAACGTTTTTATAGGTGCAAAAGCGCTGACTTTCGGCAGCTGTTGTACCCTCGCGGAAAATCTCTTATAAAACGAGAGCGAAACATCTTCCTTAATTATTAAGGAAAGAATGCAACGCATCAGCGCCAACGTTTGGCTGCTCAAATTTGTGAATCTGTCTCCGCGTTAGAACGTATTCAGCAGTCATCGTTTGAAAGCTCATAGATGCAGCGGCGAAGAAAAGTATAACAGTTATTTTCTTGTGTCAGAAGTGTCAGTGGCATAGTAGTGAGTAAAAAAGAAATGGAAAATAATTTTGAAGCAATATTAGATGAGTCGTCTGACGAAGATCACGCGTTGTCGGATGACAGTAATTATATTAGTGATCGCAGTGAGGTTACCGATATTGACGACAAGATAGTGGACAATTTACAAATCCTTGCGCTCAACGACTGCTAAAGTTTGTACCATATACTTTTATTATTCGACGGGTGGTGCTCTAGCTCTATGTACTTCGTGTATGATCTCTATTCAAGACGTCGGACTCATGTATGCTGTTCGGAAGCATGTGATTGAATTACACGATGTAGTGGACGGTCGATTCTGTGCAAATTGTAGGAATCCGATGTATATAATATTTCCGTGTAATATGTGTCCAATTTGTACACATTTGTGAAAAAAACATTAAAAACATGGAAAACATCGAGCAGAACGAACGCGACCTGTTGGAGCGGTCGCGCCAAGTTGCCACTTTGGGTGAATATTTTGAATGGGCGCTGCACTGCGAGGAATTTATCAAATTGCTCGAAGAACGCAGCCGTAACAAGCGTCCGCGACTCTCGATTGGAAATAGACAATCTTTAGTGGCTAGAATCGCGCGACTCGAGGGTGCAAAAATTCGATTGCAGAAACAGTTTATATCCAGTGGTGGTGAATACAGTGGCAATAACGCGGAAAGACTCGTTTGGCGAGAAATCGATACGGCGTTCGAAAATCGTATATTGACCGGGGCGGTGATTAACGCACACTATATTGAACCGCGACAATTTTTGGAAGACGCTAGTAGTGTAGTACTCGAGCAAGTGCAAGACGTTATAAAAATACACAACTGTGTAAAAATAAATACTGTGTTCAACGGTGAGTTTGTGACAGGTGATAAGCATGCCAACAAAAGTATTAACACGAGAAATTATGAACTCTTTCGCAAGTCCGATTTACGCGAGTGGTATGAGCGGCACGTCATCGAAACCACATTGACGTCTCTCGAAGAATTCCAGGAACGTGATAGTGGATGGGCATTGTCACGAATCCTCGATCTTACGGTCAACATCAACAAGTACAATCCTATGCGCGCTGGATGCCATATTAAATTACCGCGAGAAATTATGATGAAGAGAGCGGTGATTAATGTGCGATCAACGGACAATGCATGTTTTGCATGGTCAGTGGTGGCCGCTCTGTACCCAGCTGAAAGAAACATGGAACGAGAATCTTCATATTTGCACTATACGACAGTGCTAAATTTACAAAGCATTGAGTTTCCGATGACGTTGAATCAAATTAAAAAGTTTGAACATATAAATGATGTCTCTATCAACGTCTACGGCATCGAGAGAAAGAAGGAAGTATCAATTCTTCCGATACAACTCACCGATCGGAAAAGAGAAAAACATGTGAATTTGCTATACGTGGAGGAGGAGAATGATAACGTTGGGCATTTTGCATGCATAAAAAATCTGTCTCGCCTCATAAGCTCGCAACTGAGCAAACATGATCACAAGAAATATATCTGCGATCGGTGCGTATATTTATTGCAATAAAATTATATATTAAAAAATAATTGTAAATAAAAATTGTAATTTTTTCTTTCACAGATGCTTGCACTATTTCAAATCGGAGGACAAGTTGCAGGCTCACATTGTGGACTGTCGAGACATGAACGACTGCGCAATCAGATTACCATGTGATAAGGATAAGTGGCTCGGCTTCGACAACTACGCCAGGAAAGAGCGGCTTCCATTTGTGGTGTACGCCGACTTGGAGTGTGTGCTGAGGAAGGTACCGGAACACACGTCATACTACCAACATCACGAGGTATTTAGTGTCGGATACTACGTGCAATGCTCGTACGATGAAACATTATCCGCGTACCAATCGTATCGCGGCGCCGATTGTATCACATGGTTCACCAACAAACTGGAGGAATTAGCGCATCATGTAAAGGGTATTCTGTTCGCCAATGTCCCCATGGCAAAATTAACGCGAGACGAGTTGGAAACATTTAACAGCGCCACACAATGTCATATATGCGAGAAACCGTTTGCGCCGGACGATACACGCGTTCGCGATCATTGTCATCTGACCGGGCGGTACAGAGGTCCCGCACATTCAAACTGCAATTTAAATTACAGAGACTCTTATGTCATTCCAATAGTTTTCCACAATCTATCCGGTTACGACGCACATTTTATCATCAAAGAAATAGCTACCGCGTACGAAGGACGCGTAGACGTGCTTCCAATAACTAAAGAAAAGTATATTTCATTCACAAAGACTGTCAACAGTACCGACGACGACGACGGTGACAAAGATCGGAAAGCATGTATAAAATTACGATTCATCGATTCGTACAAATTTCTCAGTGCTAGTCTCGACAAATTGGCATCCTTTCTCGATAAGGATAAGTTAAAAATTTTACTTTTAAATTTTTCCGCATTATCTACTAGCAATTTTAAATTATTGACGCGAAAAGGTGTCTTTCCGTACGAGTACGTTGACTGCGTGGACAAGCTGCAGGATACGCGTTTACCACCGCGTGAATCGTTTTACAGTTCTTTGACCGGCGACACAGTATCCGAGAGCGAATACGCGCACGCCGAAAATGTGTGGCGGCAGTTCTCCATTCAAACCTTAGGTGAATACAGCGATCTGTACTTAAGAACTGATGTCTTGTTGTTGGCAGATATATTTGAAAACTTTCGCGATAGCTGCATCGCGAGTTATGGACTCGACCCTGCGTACTATTATACTCTACCTGGTTATACGTGGGACGCGATGCTAAAACATACACACATAAATTTCGAACTGCTCACAGACATTGACATGGTTATGTTTATTGAACGAGGTATACGCGGTGGTTTAAGTCAATGTTCAGGCAGATATGCGCGAGCCAACAACAAGTACATGCAGCAGTCGTATGACTCATCAAAATCATCGTCATATCTCATGTATTACGATGTAAATAATTTATACGGATGGGCAATGTGTCAACCATTGCCTTACGCTGATTTTCGATGGGTCGACGACGCATCTAATTTTGATGTTAGCGCGATCGCTCCGGATTCACCTACAGGTTATATTCTCGAAGTCTATCTCGAGTATCCGCAAAGTAAACACAACGCACATGCTGACCTACCGTTTTGCCCGACACGCGACAAGCCGCCCGGCAAGCGGCAAGATAAACTTCTCGCGACTCTATGATAAGAAGCGTTACGTCATACACTACCGTAACCTGCAGCAATGTACACGTCACGGGCTTCGTATCGTAAAGATATATCGCGTATTACAATTCGCTCAATCCGCATGGCTCCGCGATTACATCGAACTAAATACGAAATTTAGAACACTAGCGAAAAATGATTTCGAGAAAAATTTGTACAAATTGATGAACAACGCCGTATTCGGTAAAACGATGGAAAACGTTCGAAATCATGTCGATGTAAAATTATTGACAAAATGGGAGGGGAGATACGGTGCAGAGGCAATGATCGCGAAACCAAATTTTCATAGTAGAAGCATATTTTCGGAAAATCTTATCGCAGTAGAATTGCGCAAACTTGAAGTGAAATTGTACAAACCAATCTATGTCGGTATGTGCATACTCGACATTTCTAAAACATGCTTATACGAGTTCCATCATGAGTACATGTCACCGCTATATCATGATAAATGTCGAATAATGTACACCGACACAGACAGTCTTATATATCACATTGAGTGTGAAGATGTCTATGAAAATTTGAAACGCGATATCGATAGATTTGATACGAGCGATTATCCAATTAATAACGCGTACGGTATACCGCTCGAGAATAAAAAGGTGCCAGGTTTGATGAAGGACGAGAATAACGGTGCGATAATGACCGAATTCGTCGGACTTAGAGCAAAAATGTATGCGGTGAGAGTGGATGGTAAAAAGGACACTAAAAAACAAAAGGTGTCAAAAGTAACGTCGTAGCGCGCAGTATAACATTCGACGATTATACACAATGCCTGCATAATGAGATTGAAATGACGCGACAGCAGTCGTGTATAAGATCTAAATTACATAAAGTTTATACCATCCGCGAGACGAAAATTGCTCTGAGTCCGTACGACGACAAGCGGTATATCGTACCTGATTCGACTGACACCTTACCATGGAGACATTATAAGATACCGTTGTAAATAAACTATATTATATATAATATATGTATGTCATAATTATATTTAGAATTCATATTTATATAAATAATGTAAGGAAAGGATGTAGTAATAAAGAGTATATATTTTTGTTATACATATCGTATATTTCAAATATTATATATGTTGTACATATTATATATTATTTATGAAAATAAAAAATTGTTCAATCAAATAACATTGTCCTTATGTATCCAAGAGTTGTGCGAATTGTCAAATCCCAACCATTTCACGTAAACCTCGTCACCTCTCCTGCGCAGTACTTTCTCCACGAGGTACACATCCGGATAATTTGCGCGATGCAACTCGTGCTCGTAAAACGCTCCAGCGATAGATGTCTTTCGATAGTCCTCGAGTAGATAGCTTACGGGATTAGTACGCTGAACTTTAACTATCGTAAACACCTCGGTTGTCCAATTTGATGTGTAACCCTTCTCGAAAAGTTGTTTATACTTGCTAACGCGTACCGGGTCACCTACTTTGAATTTTGCCAGACCCGCGATATTTACGCGGTTATACACAGTAGTCAAGAGTCTTTCAGCGATCGCGGGGGTAACGTCAGCGGGTCGCATACCGATCGTTCGATGCTTGCGCGCATTGTAATCCGATACGAGGTGCGGTAGCATGTCGATCCACTTGTAAGTGCCATTCAACGTAAACATCTTCCACATATCGTTCTTTAGCGTGCGATTGAATCGCTCGACGACCGACGCCTTCAATACCGAATATGTAGAATAGTGATTAATGTCATGTTTCCGTATAAGCCGTTGCACGTGGGCATTATAAAATTCCTTCTCCATATCAGTTTGTATGTTTTTCGGGCATCTCTTGCTATCTCGAATTATCTCAGCGAGTGCGTCAGCTGTCTCGCTTCCTCCTTTACCCTTGAGTGGTATGGCCCACGCATACTTGCTCAACACATCGATGACGGTGAGTATGTAGTGGAAACCTTTGTTGAAACGGGAGTACGGACGCATCTCGACAATGTCGGCTTGCCACAGATCATCGTATCCCCGCACTATGACATGTCTTCGGGGAAAATTTCTTCTCGCCGGCGCGTGCAGTTCGTTCACTAACTGCCGTCTCTCCAAACTATGTTGATTCTTCGCTTCATCGGTTTTTCCCGATGGCCGTTTGTTGTTCGTTTTATTGTTCATTTTGGTTTCTAACTCGTTTTTTGTGTTCCGCTCGCGTTTTGGACCCGTTTCTGACTCGTTCCTTACGTTCCGCTCGCGTTTTTGACCCGTCTTTTGTGTTCCGTTCGCGTTTCTAACCCGTTTTTGACCCGTTTTTTGGTGTTTCGCTCGCGTTTTTGACCTGTTTTTTGTGTTCCGCTCGTGTTCATGACTCGTTTTTGACCCGTTTTTTTGTGTTCCGGTCGCGTTTCTAACCCGTTTTTTACCCGTTTTTTGGTGTTCCGCTCGCGTTTCTGACCCGTTCTCTATGTTCCGCTCGCGTTCTAGCGTTGTTTACTCCCGTCTTTGACCCATTCGAAAATCATTTCTGACTCATTCGCAGCCTTGTTGACAGTCGTCTCTGACCCGTTCATAGCCGCTTCTAGCCCGTTCGTAGCCTCGTTCGCAGACGTCCCTTGACCGTAGCCGTTCTTGAGTTGTTTGTAGCCTTGTATGTAGCCTTTAAGGACTTGTTCGTAGCCTCGTTCGCAGCCGTCCTTGAGGTGTTTGTAGCCTCGTTCATAGCTAGACCGTTCACCGCCGTTTCCGGGTCGTTCAATGCCGGGTCGTTCACTGCTGCTTCCGGGTCGTTCACTGCCGCTTATTGTAGTGTGGTAGCACGTCGATAAGTGTTCGTAGCCGTTCGAAACCTGTTTGTAGCCGTTCAACAGTTGTTTGTAACCATTCGATAAACTGTCTTAGCTGTTCGATAATTGTTTGATGGATGTTTCTGATCCGTTCACTGCAGCCCATTAAAGGTTGATTGCCGTTTCTGAATTAGTCGCGCGTTGAAGGTCGTTTATCGCAGTCTGTATTGCTCGCACGTCCTTCTCTAACGCAGTCAGCTTCTCATCTGACTGTTTCTGTTGATTCATCAACGTTTTAATGCACTGGTCCACATACAGTTTGTTGACGGCATCGGTGTCAGCCACAGGTTGCGCTACACGGCGAATCTTGCGCGATCTCGCGTCATAATCTGTAGCGACGCGACACAGAGCTTTTTCACGCACATAACTTCTTATAAATCTATCCCTATGATCGCTTGTTGCATCAGTTTTCCGCTCGAACAATTCAAATTTGTTGGTAGACATTTTTTCTCTGCTTCGTGAAGTGTCACGCGACGTCAGTCGACTGATTAAATGTGTCGAGACACCGTTTAATTTATAATAATGTCGGCTTCGCGAAGTTCCTCGATGATCGACAGGATCTCGTTGTCGTGAGCGTTGTGACCAGCTTGGCGCGAAGCGTCCAGCAATCGTAGCCGATCCACTAGCTCGTTGGGATCGTCCCAGTGCACGTAATCAATCTTATTGTCTGCTAGCGTCATAGTGCGAGGCATAGATACTCCCCTTCCAGATTTTGTTTCTTTCGATTCGTGCGACATCAACGGTGCAATTATGTATCTGTACTTGTACCCCCTGTTACTCCGCAAATGACCCTGCGCATCATATTTGTGTTTATGCGCGTTCGTCGCCAATAATATGCTCTTGTATTTATGCATATCATCATCCGTGTAAATGTCGTCATCGGGAATTCTCTTGAAGATCAATTCGTATAAACCCGGCGTACCAATGTACTTCACTTTGTCTATAACTATAGAGTCATACATGTAAACGTCGAATCTTTTGTTACCGAGCCGCATTTCATTCTTGTCGAAATAGACACCGTACACGTGATCGATCTCTTTTTTTCGTCACCACCCAGAAGTGTGCCCATGTACTGTTGTCCTAGTGGCCCAAAGTGCTCTCGCAACGCTTCTTGACCTTCATGCGTGTGTAACAGGTTTCGAACGGATGTTTCCAGCGAGTTGCCCGTGGTTTCGAAAACATTGTCGTTTTCGAGTGATTCGGGTACCGTAGGTTGTACGATTTTCGTTGTCGCAGACTGTGTAGAGGTGGATGGTGTAGAGGTTATCAGCGGTTCATGCAATGAAACGTTCGATGTATGTGGTGTCAAAATATTTCGCACTCGCGGAATATTCCGATTCGCGTTCAACCATTTCATCTTTTTCGGCGTCACATCCTCCTCCTCCTCCTCCTCCTCCTCCTCCTCCTCCTCCTCCTCCTCCTCCTCCTTGTACCGCTTAACAGTGGGTAACGTTGCAATCTTCACGTTACTCTCCGTCTCATTTTTCAGCGCGATTGAGTTGTCGACAATCTTTTGTAGCGGTTTGATAATAGGTCTAAAGTGGGTCTTGACCGCGATATCGTCATCGATCTTACCGGTCTTCAAAGCGCGATGTTTCTTGCGGATCGATTCGCTCGTTTTCGCAATCTCTTTCGCTATCTTTTCACGCTCGCGAATATTATCGCTTTCCGCCATGTCGGTAGAGTGAATGCTTCCTAGAGTGAGCGTTTTCACCTCTTCTCGACAGACTATCGGCAACGATTAATCGTTTTGCGGTATCGCGAACTCGTTAAATCCTTTTCTGTATCGCCCGTTCGTAAGCGAGCTATCCTTATCTATCACTAGAAATCCATACTTTTGCTGCCAACACACACGACATAATTTATTGAAATCCTCGTACGACATGTCGGTGTTCACGTGATCGTTGTACACGTGTTTCACGTTGGTACCATCCTGTTTAAACAAGACCAGTAAGTTTGCGTTGTCGCGTATAAGAAGTTTCGGTATTCTCGCGTATGTCTGACAGAGATAGAAGCAATTGACGTTCGAGTGCCGTCCCATAGAGAAGTACTCTCTTATCGTATCTTGCTTGTCGCACGCCACGTCGTCTAAGATAAAAATCGAGTTTGGACATGCCTCGCTCGGTGTAATGATGTCACTGTTATTGGAGAACGTAAAGTAGCCGATTTCGTCGATCGACGACAACAAATTCTCCAGATACCGATATTTCGGCTGTTGTAGTGACTTTGAGTACACGTACACGTTCTCGAAACGCACACCGTGTGGACTTTCCAGTAAGCTTATCAGAACGTTGGTTTTACCGCAGTTCGAAGGGCCGCAAATGATCGCGCGTATAACATCATACCGTGTCTGCGCATCTCCGCGTCGTCTCCCATCGAACCCACTCTGTCGTCACAATTCGTCACACGTATCGTCAAAGGTTGTCACACGAATCTCATTTTTTCCACTCACGATTCGGATCACATGTCCGCCTATTTATAGCTGAGCGAAACCACATATCGCTCAGTAGCGATAAGATGTTTATTTTGCTAACACATTCGTACGATATTCTCGATTTACGTGCCGAGCAGTTGCAGTTTGTGCCGAAGCACTTTTGTTGCAAAACTTTGGTCACTACGTGCAGCTACTGTGGGACAAGCTTCCGGAACACATAAAGATTGATTCGGAGGTTCAGCAATATCGTCGATGCATGCAGCATTATAATCAACCGTGGCAGCAAACGCACATTGACGGTCCAGCGCCGTTGATAAAGGATTGCAGCGAATGTCAACGAAAATAGGTAGCGGGCTGTTAAATTGCGCGATAAACGCACTTCCGATCGAATTCCATATTCCCGGCTATCAGTTTTGCGGACCGGGCACGCGGCTACAGAAGCGATTAGTCAGAGGCGATCGAGGTATCAACCCATTGGACGCGGCGTGCCGTGAACACGATATAGCGTATTCTCGGAGTAACGACCTCCCCGAGAGACACACGACGGATAAGGTACTCGCTGAGAAAGCGCGAACACGTATTACCGCGAGAGATTCAACTCTTGGTGAAAGAGCTGCCGCCATAGCTGTCTGGGCAGCGATGAAAGCCAAGACAAAGCTCGGTATGGGCCTCAAGACAAGGACGATGAGGAAGACAAAGAAAAAGACGGCGAAGAAACGGATACTTTCGGTAGCGAAACGCGGCGGCATATTGCAGATTCTACCAGTGCTTGGCACGCTTGGATCCCTGATGGTGGAGCAGCGGGAGTCGCAAAGGCGGTGAACGACAGAAGAGCCGCGCAACGTCAATTGCAAGAGCTGCTACGTCACAATCGCGCCATGGAAGGTCGCGGACTGTATCTCGCTCCATACAAGCGTGGACGTGGAGTTGCAAAGAGAAAAAAAAACGTCAAAGAGACGCTAAAAATGCCGCAGGGTGTAACTACCAATTTACAATTACTGCAATTGGCGACACGTATGCGCATTCCGTATTTTAGAGGTGTTTTCATGCGTGACTCGTTACCGATCGGTGGTATATATCGAAACGAAAGTGGTATTGTAAATTTGGATAACACCAAAGGACCTGGTACTCATTGGGTAGCGTACGCAAAGAGGGGGGATCACGCTATATATTTCGACAGTTTCGGCAATCTGCGACCACCCAAGGAGTTGGTGCGATACTTAAATGTGACGAAAATAGACTACAATTACACACCTATTCAAACTTACGATCAAAGCATCTGCGGACAATTGTGCTTGGAGTTTCTCCGAACGCTTGAATTGTAGTTTATCTCACGCGAATTTAAGGACGGACATTGCGCTATTTAACTCAGTATTCGCTAACCAGATTTGTTAACATGTCGCTAACACTAACAGTGACGGGGAAGAGTAGCGTTCTCGCGGTCAACTACTTTCCCCCCATAGATTTGAGCGACGCGGAATACGAACTCGGTCTAGCGGATTTTGAAACCTATCACACTATATCGAATGTGAATTCTTCGAATAATAAATTTTACTTTGGCAATGACAATGCGGGAATTACGATTCCTGAGGGCTCGTACGAGTTGCAAGCGATACATGAGTTTTTGAAACGTGCACTTTCACGGAAACATCACGCTGTTCATGATGGTGATAAAAAAACCAATGACAACGGTGACTTTGAAGGCTATCCGATAGTGCTCCGTGCTAACTACAATACAATGAGAAGCGAGATTAAATGCGCCTACAGAATAGACTTTAGCAAGCCCAACAACATTGGCTCACTGCTGGGATTCTCCAATCGTATACTGCAACCGCGAAAATGGTACGAGTCGGACATGCCGATTAACATTATCAACGTGAACATTATCCGCATAGAGTGTAACGTGACCGCGGGTGCATACAGTAACGGCAAACTCGTTCACACGATACATGAATTTTCACCGAGGGTACCACCAGGATATAAGATATCGGAAACGCCGGCGCAGATCATTTACCTTCCGATCGTCGCGCGGAGCATTACGGATTTCATGTTACGCGTTGTCGATCAGGACGGACATTTACTCGATTTTCGAGGGGAAGAGATCACAGTTAGATTACACATACGACGGCGACAGCGATAACACCCATACGAGGGTGTATGAGATGCTCGTGTTGAACGGATCGAAAGACGCGAGAGACAATACAATTTATTCACAGCCAGCGACAACAACATTCGCTAATAGCAAATCAACCGGGCGCACAAATAAAAAGAAACTCAAAGCATCAAACGTTGCGTTTTTACATTCTTTGGGATTCGCGGTGCGAAACATCTGAACGATGACCGACATTCTCAACATCGAGAAAGAGCCAGTCTTTGACGATCGCATCGTCAAGATTGAGACTCAAACATACAACCCGTTTGCCAACACAACATTCGGACACAGTGATGAGATAAGAATACCCATACAACAAGATCTGTATACGTTGCCGTATGAGAGTTTCCTATACATCGAGGGAGAACTGAAGATACAGCATCCAATTGCTGGATCCGATGTGACACTAGGAAATAATTGCATCGCATTCATGTTTGATGAGATTCGCTATGAGCTCGATGGTATGGAGATTGATCGCAGCAGAAATGTTGGAATAACAAGTTTGCTCAAAAACTATGTAACAATGTCATCCGATAGAAGCGTGATAATGAGAAACGCCGGCTGGGATGCACCGACTACTGTGAATGGACACTTTAATTTTTGTGTACCGCTCTACATGTTATTAGGATTTTGCGAGGATTACAGACGCGTGGTGATTAACGCGCGTCATGAGTTAATCTTAATACGTTCGCGCAACGACAATAATTGTCTGTATGGAAATTCTGCGCTGGAGCCTGAGATCAATATATTCAAGATACAATGGCGAATGCCCCACGTGTTGTTGAACGAAGTTAAGAAGCTGTCGATGCTGCGCGCTCTGGAAAGCGGACGCTACCTCAGCATGGGTTTTCGCTCGTGGGATCTGTACGAGTTTCCGCTGTTGCAGCGTACAACCAAGCATTCGTGGGCCATTAAGACCGCGACTCAGCTGGAAAAGCCGCGATACGTATTTTTTGCTCTGCAGACAGGCCGGAAGAATGTCATGTCTAAGGATACTAGCCGATTCGACGAATGCACATTAACCAACGTGAAACTCTACCTGAACTCGGAATGTTATCCGTACGACGACATGAATTTGGATTTCGATAAAAACAGATGGTCGATTCTGTACGACACGTATGCGCGTTTCTGCAAAAATTATTACGGATACGAGTACCTCGAGCCAAGTCTCACCGTCACATTATTTCTACGTCAAGGTCCGTTTGTGATTATTGATTGTTCTCGACAAAACGAATCGGTCAAGAGTGCAACAGTGGATGTGAGATTGGAATTTGAGTGTAAGGAGAATATGCCTAATAATACCACTGCGTACTGTCTCATCATACATGATCGCGTGATCCAGTACAACCCGTTGACCAACGTTGTGCGCAGAATCAACTAAATGTTTACACCAACAACCATTTAGAGAGAGAGGGGAAGGGGGTACATAACCAGAGTGATGTGAGCTGGTTGTAGAGTTTCGTCATTCTTCTCGAATAACTCACATCGAAGAAAGAGAGAGAGAGAGAGAGAGAGAGAGAGGGAGAGGGAGAGAGAGGGAGAGGGAGAGGGAGAGGGAGAGGGAGAGGGAGAGGGAGAGGGAGAGGGAGAGGGAGAGGGAGAGGGAGAGGGAGAGGGAGAGGGAGAGGGAGAGGGAGAGGGAGAGGGAGAGGGAGAGGGAGAGGGAGAGGGAGAGGGAGAGGGAGAGGGAGAGGGAGAGGGAGAGGGAGAGGGAGAGGGAGAGGGAGAGGGAGAGGGAGAGGGAGAGGGAGAGGGAGAGGGAGAGGGAGAGAGAGAGAGAGAGAGAGAGAGAGAGAGAGAGAGAGAGAGAGAGAGAGAGAGAGAGAGAGAGGGATCTCATCATGTCTGTACCAACGTTTGTCGATCTGCAAAGATTTATCCTAAACAAACAATTTATTGTGAAGGAAGCGGCAATTCTGAGGAGAGGATTTATCCTATCACATTATTTCTTCGCATGTCCTGTGCCATGGAGTATGCTCATAAAATCGGAGAGGCGCCAAGCCTCATGGTTGACTCAACATCATCATGGCTTACAATGGGAAGATGGAAATGTTCCATATAGCATGGCTCAGCGCTTGATTACGACAGCTATCGTTGGGGTAAATGAAAAGTTACAGCTACATGAAGAAGATGAAGAAGAGTCCTCTCTCGTGTACGTAAAGGGACTTGAAAAGCGAGAATGGCTGGCCGATATAGTGGACGATGCGGTATATGGTTACATTATCGATGCCTTGGATGCTGCTTATGATGATATTCCTGCTTTAAATAAGTTAGATCCTACATATAGTCTACATTGTAATAAACATGTTAAGAATTGCGCGTTACAAAATGTATTCAAATTATTTAATTGGTGGTCGCAACACCAGAAAGAATTGCAAGATGTGGAAAAATAGATTTAAAAAATTTTTTGTAAATATGTCTTATCTCTTATTCTCCCTCTCCAATCCTTTCCTCATGAATCATGTTTCTAAGAATTCTTTTATTCAAACATCGTCTCTCCCTTCTCCTAAATTTCATAGCGCATTAATCTCCCACCACATTTACCCCCACTACTTTTAAATGAATCATGTTTCTAAGAATTGGTGACATACTGTTCTCTTTGTTCTTTCTCTCCCCTTTCCCACACCTTTCCTCATGAATCATGTTTCTAAGAAGTCTTGTATTCAAACGCCGTCTTCCCCTTCTCCTAAATTTCATAACACATTTATCTCCCACCACATTTATTCCCACTACTTTTAAAAAGGAGCGTCATGTACCCTCAATTAATTTCTTTATACGATCAGTCTTTCGTTACCTGTTCGCATTGGTGGTTCACTTTTTATACCCTCGAGAAAAAAAATGTAATCCACCGAAAGAAGCAGCAACAGCAGCGTCGGCAGACGCATGAATTATTATATGCCGAGACGTGATGAAACTCCAACATGTGAGAACAAATGTGACGAGTAAGTATAATATTCTTTTTATTTTCTACTCTTCTATCGTTCTCTTTTTTTCTATATATTGTTTTAACTAATTTTTACAGCGTTTCCGTGGGGCCTCGTGCGGTTCGTATACTAGGACGACGATACGCATTGACAGCCACGGAATTTAAATTCCTCGAAATTGGTATTAAAGTGGATCCACCGAGTTACGTGGAGATCGCCATAGGAAATCATCGAGGAAAAGAATTGCTATTATCTCTGGAAACGTGGAAGGGACTCTACGAGCAGCGTCACAATATTCAGAATTTGCTTCGAAACGACTCCACACCAAGATGTGTATAATATTATAAGTGTTGGACCGCTAACAGTGCGATTTCACACGATTAACGACACCAAACTCATAAGTCTCGAATCTTCCAGTGTACGCATGATGATGATCGAATCGACGTTACACCGTATGTTCGATCTCGATCAATGCATCGATATATATTATGATCGCTTGATTAGAATTATCGATACAGTCGATGCTAAGTTTACACAATTCTCCAATATCGCGTCCACTGTAACGGATCCTAAAGAAGTGGCAAATGTAATACGCGCTAGCGACGCCTTCAACAAACAGCAGCTCATCGATTGCGAGCTGGTAGCTTTAGTTTTTAGTTCATAATATGTAAGTTACATTTCTATAAACGATGAATAAATTTTTGAAGTCTACATTATGCTGTTATTTATGCTGTTATTCGCACGCATTTCCATCTTTCTCCCACCCATAAGCAGTTCCAGCTCTCATACGCTTTTCATTAAGGCGATGTAGCGGGTGTCGCAAAGGAGGGAAAACGAGAGGGTTTATACCTTGATCGCCTTTTTTTCATATTAATAATACTGTTTTATTTACACATACTTCTGTATTTACATAGAGAATATAAATGAAATATATAAAAAATAGATTATAAATGAAAATTATATAAAAATATTATATATATATATATAACAACATAAATAACTACGAATATAAATGAAAAATATAAAAACATAAATATATAAAAATTATTATAGAAAATAGGGGGAGGGAGGGAGGGGCTGGCGATGACTGTTGTGTCAGCGGTAGCAGGCGGCGGTGACTGCGAGGCAGTGGCGGCGACTGCTCCAGGAGCACCAGCAGGACTTCTGAACATAGAACAAATTTATTTACTATTATTTTTCTTTTTATTAATTATTTTTATGGGAAAATATACTTACATCGCTGATTACACACTGGACATATGGCCCGCTTGAACGTAATGTACAGCGGTGCCTGGCACTCATAGCAGTATTGGTGCTGTACATCCCTATATCGCCTCGTCTCATGTCGCTGTATGACCCACGCATTCATAAAATTTTCTACATGTCTCATGAAACAGTCCGTGCACAATTTTATATTTTCCCATGGAACGTAGTAGGAATACATTTATCGTTAGTAATTCTTCTATATATATTGTGCATCTGATGTTTCTTCTTCCTCATAATTACTGACATAACCAAGGTCTTCTATTATTCCTTCTTCTTCATTTCCAACGACATCCTGGTCTTCAACTTGGTCTTCACCTTGGATGTTCACCTCCATCTCATCATCATCATCGTCATCTTCATCATCTGATGAGTTAATCATAATAATTTCCGGATCCTGGACAATTTCCACTTCCATCTAATCATCACTATCGATAACAATAATTTCACGCTCCATTTTTAAATCAGTCTTCTATTTGCAATACTTTTTTTTCGACCGACCAGTCTATGCGCTCTCAAATCACATACTATGGTCTAACGTGACAGCAGTCATCATTATATATTTCATACCACTTTTTGTTCATCTTCCATGTATGATAGAACTTATCTCAGAAAGATGATCACTTTCATTGTATTATCGGTTATGAAGTAGCTGTACACCGGCGCTCGTTTTGTTTACACCCCGCGAATGACAACATGTACGGCGAGAGAGAGGCGCACGCAAGAGATGACGCGGCGAAAGACGAGATACGGCGCGGCGAGAGAGAGCCTATTTAATTTTTTATTTTTTCTTGTTTTTCATATGTGTGGACCCTCATTTTCTTGGTCTGACATATATCCTTCTGTGGACCCATCTGATTTGCATGACATTGATGGTGATGGCATATCCATTCGACCAATATAAACGTCCTCGGGTCCTCTAAAATAATCCAGTAAATTTTTATATCGATGTTGAAAGCATGCGACTCGATTGTGTTCTTTCGATGATCGGGCGCATAAACCACCAATTAGCATTAAACTGCCTTTATATGATTCGAGAAAATCGTTTACATCTCTTGTATGGGGTTTTCGCACACCAAGTTCGGGATTTCGTAGAATCTGTACAATGAAGTCACTGGAATGTCCATCGATTGTTTTTTAGTCGCCATTTTCACAGCACTTGTATTATTATTATTCTTTTTTTCGATCGACCAGTCTATGCGCTCTCAAATCACGTACTATGGTTTGACACGGCGGCAGTCCTCTTTATATATTTCGTCCAACCCTTTGTTCCTGTTCCCCGTACGATGATGATATTTTCTCCGAAATCACCGCGACTTCCCTATCCCTCCGATACTCGTAGCAAATAGATACACCGCGACTTCCCCATCCCTCCGATACTCGTAGCAAATAGATACCGTAGTATTCGCTATCTGTTTACAAATTCCAGCAGCCGAATATCGGCGCTCACTTTTGTTTATAAAAACATGTCCTGACGCGAAAAAGTGCGATTACTCATGACCGCCAAAGACAAGGTAATCTTAGCCGCCGGATATCGGCGCTCATACTGCTGCGTACGGGGTTGTACCGCCAAAGAAAAGGTAATCTTAGCAGCCCTAAGATAACAGATATCATAGTATTCGCTATCTGTTTATACATTCCAGCAGCCGGATATCGGCGCTCGTAATTCCGCGTATTGGGGGTGGTACCGCCAAAGCGACCTGCAGTATGCTGTTTTGTTTATACAAACGTGTCACGACACGTTCGTCGATAAGCGCAGATAAATCATTACATGTAAGCTTTTCTTGGAATTTGAACTGATAAGATAAGCTTTTCTTGGAATTTGAACTGATAAGATAAATGCAATACGCACATATCTTGTAACTTAATATGTTTATAAACATATCTTGAAACTTGAGCTGATAAGATAAGCTTTTCTTGGAATTTGATCTGATAAGATAAGATTTTCTTGGAATTTGATCTGATAAGCTCCCCACCCCCCGCGTGACGTCATCCCCCCCCCCGAAAACCCCCCCGCCCCTCACCCCCCTCGGAGGACCCGAGTTAGAACCCCCACTGTATTACTACTTTCAACTACTAATTTTGTTATATCAATATTTCCTAAACGCGAAGCAATAATCGATAAATCTTTGATTTCGTTTTTGCCTTCATCATAAAGCGCTATTTTGGCGTCTAAAAAAGTTAATTCTTTAAAAAGTGGATCTTTATACGGCAAACGTTTTAACATTTCTTTAAGTGAAGTTATATAAAAATTTAAGCATGTTAATTTAATTTCTTGCACGAATGCTGATGGCTGATTTACCAAAAAATTTTCACATTCTGGTCCCACATATATATCTAACAGATGTTTAATATTCCTCTCATCGTCTACGTTTAAAGTAGCAATGTCTTTCAAAGCCTCTGGAACCATAAAATTTTGAGCTATTTGATAAATAATTTGTTGACTATTATTATACAATATATGAATTAAAATTTTGCGGGATTGAAAAAGAATATTAAAATTGTTAAAAAAATATAATGAATACTTTAAAAATAATAAATAAGCTTTTATAGTTTCATCGTTGAATTGAGCTAAGATGGCTTCTGCAGACTGGGATTTATCTTCTACAACAGCAAATATAAAGTAATGATTCAAAACTTCCCAGTTGTCAAGGAGTCTAATAACGCAATTATGTAATACAAGCCATCTTGTATTAGCCAATTTAAGAATTTTCTTTTTTTCGACATTAAAAAATTCCTGAAATTCGCCTAAAGTTGCACATCTTTTTGCACTGCCCGAAACATAATTACTAACGTTTCTAATTAAATTTTCACATTTTTTAGGCAATTTTTCACACGCTTTACTTGCAACAATAGCGGACGAATGGCAAATACAATTTAATAGCACTAACCCGGGTATTTCAGCTTTCAAACGAGAAAAAAAAAAATTATTATATCCCATCATTACCGATGCATTATCGCTTGCCATTCCAACAATATTTTTTAGAGAAATATTTTTTTTATTTAAAAATGTTTTAAAAGTTTCAAAAATGTTGTTCGCGGAACAATTCGTAGCATCTAATGCTAATAATTTTAATAACTGTGTTTTTATTTTTTTATCATTTGGCGAAACAAATTTAACAAGTTGTTATAGCCCGGAAGCTATAACCACATTTTTTTAATATAAGATGTCGAAATAGAAGGGCATTGACCGCGCGGAATGCTCGCACAGCAACTCACGCGCGATCGCCCGAAAAACTTGCGAAAGTGCAAGCGAAGAGGTTAAACTTTAAACCTGCTTCGCTTGCACTTGGACTTTGGTCGCGCCCCCGAAAATCCCGGAAATAACGAAGAGATAAAAGGCCCGCCGCGGATGCGCGCCGGGCAGTCGTATATACAATCTAAGTAACAAACGATCAATTAACTTAACGTTAGTACGGGAATCGCTTAGCGCGTCAAAGTCGCAAGCAGTTATAACACACGTACGTTAACGCGCAGTGAGCCGCGAACGATATTATAAATCCGAGCGCGGAAAGGTATAACCAAATAAACACGCGCTAGTGAATACTGTGAAGACTGTTTAATAAATAAAGGTGACATAATTAACACAATAAAAAGTGATTTAATCTATACGAGTCCCTGGCATCACGGAGTCCCCACTCCTAATTCGGCAACGATCCCGAATTTTATTGCCTTCGCACCGCGAGGCACAACAAAGTAAGCACATAAACTTCTTATCAGTTATATCTGTGCTTTCATCTATTAAAATCGAAAATTTACGTATTTGTAAAATTTCAAATACTTTTTCTACTTTGCGTTTTGCAATTATATTTTCAACAATTTTAGTACATTTAGTAGGTTTCAGTGTAAGATTTTGCACAACTTCAGGCTCTATACAAATATCTTTTAACAATGGAATTAAATGATCCGCGGTACAAAAAGCAATATTATGCTCAGCAAAAAAAGCTGCTAACTTTATTTCCGCGCGTTTTACTTTATTTTTATGAGACATACGCTCATTATAATTATGATTGAGGCTTTGATTTTGAGGCTTTATGTTAGATAAATGTGTTTCCGTCTGTGAATGCTGCGTCAAATTCGTCTTACAACATCTAATACTCTTGTTACACACGACACAAAAAGCTTTATTTTCTTTAGGATGAGGAGCCAACCATCCTTTAAAACAATCTTCATCTAACCATGACAAATTAAAAGTTCTAACTATTTGTTTTTTAACAGCTCCTTTCTTAATATTATTATTATTATCCATATTATAAAAATAATATTGCACTAATATTGCACTAATAATACTAACTTTCTTACCTATTTACTTACTCGTACTCGTATATCAATTACGTCCTGTGTAACCTGTGTATACACTGGAGCCTGGAGCCCGCCAAAAGTGCGCCAGTGCGCACGTCATCGCACGCCACTGTTTTACGATTGTTAGGCCGCGCATGCGCGCCCATCCGGGCACATCTGAGAGCACTGTCGCGAACTCACAAAAGGAAGACAAAGGGAAGGAGTATCGCGAGTCTCTACGCTAAACGCGATAGACAACCCTTATAAAGAATGAGAGTCTAATTCTGATCGCGATTGCGAACTCACGAAAGGAAGACAAAGGGAAGGAGTATCGCAAGTCTCTACGCTAAACGCGATAGACGACCCTCATAAAGAATGAGAGTCTAATTCTAATTGCGATTGCGAACTCACGAAATGAAAGAGAGGAGAGGATAAGAAAATTAAGATATTCGATGTATTTTCAAGATGTAGCCATTATTTTTAATATTTAATTTGTAACGATCTCCCCTGAGCGATCGTTGTACCCGGCCGTCGATCCGCCGGAAGGCTGCCGCCCGGCGAACACCAGCCGGGAAAATGCAGCGGCGCTATGCGCCCTTTTTAAATTAATTAGATATCGCGGCCAAATAGGGCCGTTATACGGCCACCGGTGTCTAAATCTAGGGCCGTTGTTTCGGCGCTTCCGAACCGCTCCGAGTCCTGACGGAAAGCGCCGAGCGACGGTCTCTGCCGCACCACCCGAACGCCGCCGAAATAATTCGGCGATAATTATCCGTATTAAGCGGAACAATCGGGCCCAACGGATATCGCCGAAATTACCCGAACAGGTAATTTTTCTGTATAAAAAGGGCGATCCGGCACCGAAAAGATCACTCCTGTTCCAGATCTCGCTAGTACTTGTACAGTACCTGGCATCCGATTCCGAACACGCTCTCGACAAGAGAAAAGAGGTTGAGCGAACTCAGTCTCCGCCGCGTGATGGCGGCACATCTTGCAAGAGAGTTTTCCTGACAACCCAAAACCGAAAGTACGGAGGTTGAGCGAACTCAGTCTCCATCGAGAGATCTCGACACTTTCAATAAGATCCGACCAACACCTGCAACGATCTTAAAAACTCAGCGAGTAGAGAGATCTCTGCCGCCGACGAGCGATCTCGTCAAGCGTTGCATCCTAGTGCATCCTACCTTTAAAGCACGAATTAAATCCGCGACAAAATCGAACCGCGTTTGCGCCGAACAACACGTTCGCGCCCCGCGCTCTCGCGCCCCGCACGCTCCCGCGCACCCCGCGCGCCCAAACAGCTGACGCGACCATAAACACGCCGGGACTTTAAACCTTATACACGCACCGGCTACACATTTATACATACAGACACACCGAATCTATATACGCACACCGTTTATACATTTGCTCACGCATACACCGAATCATTATATACGCACCGTCTACACATTTATACACGCGTACACATTTAATATATATACAACGCATGCACCGAATCATTGTACACGCACCGGTTAGGCATTTATACACGCATACACACCGAATCTATCTACACACACCGCCTACGCATTTTATACACGCGCACACGGCGAATCTATACACACGCACCTTACATACATCGATTCACGCATTTGTAAATACGCATCATCCGTACGCGTATTCACCGTTCGCATATTCTCCGTATACCACACATGCGACCAAACACAAGCGTATAACGCTACTCACAAACACCCGTCGTAAATACACATACACGCTGTAAATATTCACGATTCATACATGTACATGCACTCTACAATTTATTTTAAATAAACCTTTTCTTTTACTTTACATCACGTCTGCTGTCTTGCTAAATCCCTTTCACGAGCCCTGATCCCGACCGAGCGAATCCGCGCAGAACTCGCGAAAGAGCAACGTTACAAATTATTACGCGTAGTATTTGATTATTATGTGTAATATTATGAGTAATATATAGTTATCTCGTCTAGAATCTTCGTAGACAATTTGATAATTTTACTAAGAACTGTTTCTAATAACTGTTTCCAATACGTAAAGGCAGAAATTCATATAGACTTACTACTTACTGCGGTGATTTCTGCGTGAGAGAGAGAGGGGGAACTGGTCCGTACTTGATATAGTTTCTGGCTCGGTCCTAGCTTGCTCCTAGCTCGGTTTTCGATCGCTCGAAAGTGCTCACTGGTCTGCTGCGTTCACACTAGAATGTTCTGTTTGCACTCTGAGACACTGTATATATTTTCACTGGATAAACGCTAAGACTCAAGAATAACTGCGAAGTACTGGTAACAGCAATAGTGCTCGTAATAGAAGAAGACGTAGTAGTGCTCCTTGAGGCAAGGTTTCGAGTATTTAAAACCCTTCGCTCCTCCTTTTCGCTGGGCAGTCGAAATCTCTATTTAACGAATCAGTTTTCTAATGACGCCCTCATAGGATTCGGAGGGAGTCGATTTTTTATAAAAAGGAGTTTCCATTTCCCCGGTATGGGTGGAGCCCTTTTTTGTTTAAACAACCAGATTTCGGCCAACGGAAAGGGTAGCGCATTTATATGAGGTAGGCACTTATTTTACCTTTTCGGGTCCGTCGCAACGCGGATATCGCGTAAGGGCGATCTGTCAAGCGAGCACATGTGGTATCGGGTTTATCGCTACCAGCCGTTTTCCTTCCAAGTTATCGCGCTAGCTTTCGGTAATAAATTGGTTTGTTTTTGCGAGTCTGTCGGCCGTAGTCTGAAATTTTTAAATCGCTTCCTCGCGTATGTTTTGAGAATGACATTTATTGGTCCGTTTGTTTTTTTTTTGTTTTTCTTAGACTACGGTCTAGGACCCGATTTCGTTTAGTTCAGTTTGTTGCAACGTAGTTTGTTCGTCACATGTCTCGAACTCTACGACTAGGTTTACTTTCGTTTTTTTTATATCATCACGGTTTATTTTCCGACTCGCTTTCGTTATTTTTTATCATCGCGGATTGTCCGACACGTGCTTCGAACACCACGGCTCTGTTTGGTTTTGTTTTGTTTCTCTAGGTTTATTCGTAATGTGTTTTCGAATTGCACGACTCGCCTGACAGATGATAATATAATTTATCGCCGCCTCGTGTATCGGGAAAGAAAAGAATCGTGGAGTCCGCTGGACGTAACCATATATATTTATATTATTTTGATAGTTGCATCAGAAAATTTAAGCACGCTTACTCTGGATGACGAATTTGCATTTACAATTAAAAGTAGAAAGAGTCGTGGCAGGCTTCCCAACCGTCGTGGACGACGCAGTAAATTCGCGAGGCTGTCACGGATTGAAGAAACCGCAGGTAAAACATGTTATTTCTCACTACTAATACATTCGTATTATATTTATTCAGTGCAGAATTAAACTAATTTTTCGTATAATAAAAGTCGCAAAAATGTGACATCAGGGCTGCGTTCAAGAACTACGCTCTTAGCGCTCTGAGCGGTCTCTGTCATTGTTCAACTTTTCGTAAGCAACAAAGGTAGAACGACGCTCTAGCGCTAAGAGCGTGGTTCTCGAACGCAGCCTTGGTGTAGTAAATTGAAATAAATATTGAAATATTGACAATTAGTTTGCCGTGACGATATTTATAAATAATACATTATATATTTTACCAACTTGAAGTTATATGTTATTTCTTTCGGAATTTTATCACATGATAAAGAATTTTAATCGTATTAATTTTTAAAATAAAAACGATTAATAATAAATATGTGACGCGAACGGATTATTACGGCATATTAACTTATCAGCTAATATAAATTGTCTAAGCAGTAAACAAAATAGCCTGCATAAGGATGATATATTATTGATTTTATGAATATTATTTTTGATTAATATGACAGTACTAAGCGACTTTTAGTGATGGCTATTGTTTTTTTTTAAACGTAATATGACATCTGGAATAAAGCATTCTTTTATTATAGATTATATTCATTAGTTGATATGTTAATTAGTATTGTCATTATTTCAGGACATACAAGCACTGAACAAGAAAATGGATAAACGGAAGCGAGCGGAGAAATGGTTGCGAGCGAATTCGACGAGAATAAGATGATGCATAATGATAGTTGGTATACACATTCTATACATATTTTTGTTCGCGATTAATATTATTATCGATTAAGATTTATCTTATATATTCTACTTCTATATCTTATTCTATTCTATTCCTATCTACTTTACAGATATTGAAAATATTTTTCATACACCAGAAGACGATTTTGGCACTATTAGTCTAAGCGATAGCGAACAGACTGATGTGAGCGGAGCGCCCAACATTTTTTAACATTCCGTATGTCTCAGGATATTCGGAACAATTCAAACATATATTCCGCGATCAGAATGTAATCATGTCCTACATGGGCATGAATATACTACGTTCTTTCATTAAAGTCTATAAGGATCCGCTACCGAAATACTGACGGAAAAATGTGGTATATAAGATAACTTGTAATAATTGCGACGCGTCGTATGTGGGCCAAACAGGCAGATTACTAAAAACATATATCACGGAGCACCGCAGTCACATCAACAGAAACACTCCGCAACCATCTGTGATCACTGACCACAGATTGTTGGATCATGAATTTAATTGGGACGGAGTTGAGATCTTGGATGAAGAAATCAATTTAGAGAAAAGATTAACGTCATAAATGATCTTTATTAAACGACAGAAAAACACTCTGAACCAACAAACCGACACGGAGTGTTTGTATCACATATACGCAACAATTGTTGAGCGTCTAAACAAAATCTGATAACTTCAAAATCCGAGAAAAAAGCCGTGAAGGTGGAGGTTTGTTCGTGCATTGCGCGTCACTCGTTTGTTAACCACACATATCGCTGTTCACCAATATGCGACCGTCCACTTTTATGTCCCATTTTCGTTATTTATTCCGTTACCGGCGTACTACATATATTTTTGTTCACTTTTATTACCCGACTACATATATTTACGATCTGTTATTGATTAGCACCTCGCCTCACTCCTTTATGATTTGTTTTGATTTCACAATCCATCAACAGAATTTTACGATCATTTATGATTTGTTGTTGTTTTGTATTTCAAAGTTCATCCATTTATGATTTTGTTATTTCACTTCCGTCAGTATTAAAACTTTTATATGTATTAACAAAATAGTGTTATTTTAACTGTAAAAAAACTACTGTAAAAAGCTATCTTCAAAATAGTGTTATTATAACTGTAAAAAAACTACTGTAAAAAGCTATCTTCAAAATAGTGTTATTATAAACCATAAAAAATATTTTATGAATTATTTTAATATTGTGTTAAACATCCTACAAAAATAATGATATAAAAAAATTGCGCCAACTAAAAATAAAAGCATATAAAAATATTTTAACCAAAAAAAGTTGTACAAAATATGTAATTCTTTTAATTTCCTACAAAAATAATGATATCAAAAAATTGCGCCAACTGAATAAAAATTTATGTTATAAAATTTATTTATTTTATTATTTCCAATATTAAGAAAAATTAAATTTAATACATTGCAATATAATTAAAGTAGTAGGGCGTATAGCTAAAATAGTTATTTTATAATTAACTAAGTGCACAATTATAATTTACCAATAACAATATATATTCTAAAAAGTTTAATAAAAAAAAGATTATATAAAACAAATTAAAAATTCATACAAAAATTAAAAATTAAAAATTAAAAACTTATGCGAAAATTAAAAATTTATACAAAATCAAAAAATAAAAAAAAATTTAGTTAATAAAACTTGGCGCTGCTAAACTGACCAATATACTAATGATATTAATATCATCACTTAAGAGAATGAGCTAATACCTTCATCGGTTCGTCCACATCGATGACATTCTCACGGGATTCTATGCAACAACTTTTTAATAAAGCAGATATTACTCTAACCATTCTTATAATATTTACACATAAATAACTATAAAAAAAACAAAGAACGTACAATCTGTATGTATTTCATTATGTTTATTATACATATATTATACATTTGTTAAACTTCCTTATTTGTCATGTATAGCAGTGTATGTATTATGTACTTTACATCATAGATAAGTAATTAAATCAATTATTCCTTATTACACATTTGTTAAATTTCCTTATTTGTCATGTATAGCAGTGTATTATGTACTTTACATCATAAATAAGTAATTAAATCAATTATGCCTTATTTTAAAAATAATCGTGCATAGCAGCAGTGTCCAGACAAAGTGACTTTCCAATTGACATCTGCTCTTTGGTACATCTTCTGTAACAATGTTAATAATACGTTATTAATAAATTATATTATTTTGCAATTCGCGTTTAAAATAATATATATATATATATATAATATTTAGTCGACTTACTACCCAAGTAGCACATGAAGCTTTAAAACGTCTGCGATAACGTTGTCGTAGCTTAAACTGCAGCATTTTTGTCTACCACAGCTACTGCCACAACGTCATTGTGACGTTTTGAGAAAGTTGTTTGAAAGTTGTTTTTGTTTGAAACAGCAAAAGTGGGACAACATTTTTAGGCTTTGAAAATGATGTCACAGCTATATGGTTGCACAGCTATTTTGTAAAGACGTTGTCACAGTCATATAGTTGCACAGCTATTTTGCTGTAAAGACATTGTTACAGTCATACGGTTGCACAGCTATTTTGCTGTAAAGACATTGTCACAGTCATATGGTTACACAGCTATTTTGATGTAAGACGTTGTCATAGCTACATTACGGCAGTCGGAGTAAAGCGATACAAATAACGGATAATTAATGAACGGATAATGTTTTTCATATAGTAAATTAATATTTAATAAAAGTTAAATTTTAATTTTAACATTACGTAAAAAGATTGAAAAAATATTTAAAAAAATTTTTTTGCTTTAACTGGGATTTAACTTTTGTCAACCCGAAACCTTCGCTTCAAAAACTTAGATTTAAAAAAATTAATTAATTATTGCAAATAATTACAATTTATAACTTACATATAAGTATACTAGTAGTGCGGACGCAAATTCATATAAGTACAGTGATTACAGAACTATATACTATCCTTAAGTAATAAGTTTAGATTAGCAATAAATGAACGCATGGGTCCGCTGACCATCGCTGATACATACTAAACTTAATATAAAATTGAAAGTCATGTTACTCTTTGCTTTTGCTATGACATACAAATTACAGCCAGATTACAGCTATTTTAGCTGTAAGTTGGCTGTACTTAGTACGCGCGCATAAACTTTCCACATGGTGATCGACCTAACCTAAAAATTGACTACCGTGCTGTGTGCTGTGTTAAAAGATTAAAATGTTTATTATCGTTGAAACTATTGAAGATGGTGAAAAAAACTTATGTGTTGTGCCCGAAAGTTGGGAAAAAAATGAAATTTTATATTGGCCACCAGGACAAAAAGGATTAAATCTTAGAAGAGATGATAGCGTTTTACCCGATTTTAATAATTGGTCGAAACAAAAATGCATTGTAAAAAGAAAAAATGTTACATTTCAAGCTGCTATTAAAGCAGAAAAATTTTTAAGTCGATTTGACGATACTGAGGACGAAGAAAAGTAAGTATACATATGTTAAAAATTATTTGCAATATAGGTTAGTATGTGCATAAAATTGTACCTTCAGATGAAATACTCATTCAATATACGGGTAAGTGCTTCAAGAAGTAACAGCAAATAATTTTTTGATATATTTAATTCAATTAAAAATTACAAATAATGCGTTATTGTTCTACGTAATCATCTTCCTTTTCAATGCAATTTTTATAACGTTGTGCTAACTTCTTTATTCTATTAAAAAAAAAGTTTTTCATTGTGCCTTCAGTCAGGAATGCACCACTGCATTGATCTCGACATCATTCTCAAATCTTTCAAAACATGCTTTTTTTTAATAAAATAATGAAGTTGGCGCAACGTTATAAAAATTGCATTGAAAAGGAGGATGATTATGTAGAACAATGACGTATTATATTTGTCATTTTTAATTGAATTCAATATATAAAAGAAATGATTTACTGTTACTTCTTAAAGCACTCACGTATATTCTTGAAAATATTTTGAATATCAAATATAAAATTTACTTAAAACAATATTTGTTTACAGTTATTTAGCACAGAATTCTTCAAAACAGACACAGTGTTCACAGAAGAAGAATATTGATTTTAATAATTTAATGGCAGAAAATAATATAATAAATAACATCATAGACACTGAACCGACTAAAAATGTAGAAATTAATCAAAGTGATAATATTCCAATCTCTGTACAAATTCCATAGAATTTACAAGATTCGGAAACTGCAGTAGAATTTATAAATGCAACTATAATTAATAAGGATAATGGAATTTCTACATTGTCCTTGAATAATTCCCCGAAACTGTTAGACGTTGTTGAAAGTAAGTGCTCAAATATTTATCTATTTAATTTTAATTTTTATATTATATCTATATGTATAATAATAATATTATCTATTTAATATTACATAACACATTTTTAAATGTTTTCTTTTTCAGTAGAAGAAAAATTGGACACGATAAATTCAAACCTGGAAAATTTAAATAATCATATTCATCGAGAAATATCTGCGCTACATGTCAAATTTGACAAATCGATTTTTTGATTAAAAATTAAAGCAACATCATTGAGAAATCCGAAAATGATCCATTAAAAAACGAAAACCTTGAAAGAGATATACAACAAATAAAACCACTAGCAATAGAATCGGATATTAATAATTTAGAAAAAAAACTGTGCAATGAAGAATTCAAATTGGCATTTGTAAGTTTCTATACTTTCAATATTTTATAAATAAATACTAATACTCTAATGCTAATGTTTTAGATAAAAGTGATGAGTGAAATTGGAGGCACTACTGGTCAGAAGGATGGAAATAAAATATCATATTTATTGATGGATCGACTATTTGAAAGACAACTGTTAACTCAGTGTTCATGGACTGGTTCTACAAAAAAGAAAGAAGAAAAAAATAACAAAATTGCTTTTTTCAAATACAATCAAATAATTGAAGCAATTTATAAAATTATACACTTAGCCGACTTACGTTATATGATTGATGATAACATTGCTTTTTGAAACGAATTCTTAAAAACAGTGTTAGCCAAAGCAAGCAGCTTAAAAAGCAACAGAGGTAAGTAGGAATTTAAAAATATAATTTGGAAATATAATTTTTAAAAGTATACATACATATTTATTTATAATTATTTTTAGTAAACAAAATACAAATTCTGAAGAAGCTAATGATATTAATGATAACAATGGGATAAGAATCCTTGAAGGTGGTAACATTTACGATGAAAATATAGAGAAAGAAACAGCCGAAAATAGTGATGGAATTTAATTATTGTCGCTACTGTTTAAGTAAATAATGGTAATATTAATGGAAAATTTTGATTTATTATAAGATGAATGTTTATTTTTATTATACATACACGATGCAATTTTAGTAAGAGGTATATTTTATTACTAAATTATAAAAATGTTTAAGTTTTTTAGTTTATTTAAAACGTTTATTTAAAGCAATTAAAAAAAAGTTACTTAATGTTTATTTACGTATGTTAATTATAATAATTTTGAAATATTACTGTTATATAATAATGATATAAAATAACATATTATATATGTTTGTGTGATTCTGTTCGGCGTTTAACTATGTATTTAATTTGCTACATAAAGCCAAAGTATGTATTAGCGGGAAAAATACAGTATCTTTATGATATTCTACTGCCACTAATTTACATTTGATGTCTTTTATATCATACCATTTGGGTACATGTTCCTTGCGGTTTGAACAAAATATATTTAAATAAGATGATGCAATCGGCGTTTCAAAAAAATTATTTACTTCTTTCAAACACGAACCAAATATATAAATTTTATTTTCAAAGATCGTCACGTTTTTCAAACCAATAATTTCGTTTTTTTTTTTTGTTAAGAACCATTTGTTTCTATCTTCATTTGTTAGTGTTATTCCGTCCATTATGTCGACTTTGTAAAAAAAATGCTTATATTTACTTTGATCACAATTATTGCCAGAATTTTTATTCTTTAAGATAGGAAATTTTTTATTATTATAATTTGGAGTTTGTTTTAAATTTATTTCAAAAATTCGTCGAGCTATTTGCGGCAATGGCTTGTTTCCCGTTCGGAGCAATTTTTTAATTTTTGGTAAACAATTTTCAAATGGATATGCATTGAAGGTAGACAAATCGCCGAAATCCTTTACTTCATCAACTAAATGGCAAAGATTATGTACGTTGCTGCTAATAGAATTAATACCGTAAATTTTAATGTAATGTTCTATAAAAGTTTTAAATAACTGGTCTGCTACATGTAAATAGTTTGAATATGACTTGCTATAACAGATTACAACACCACAAAAACATAACATAAAATGTTGGTATATTTCTTCGGATAGATAATCTTTCAATATAACAGGCCCTAAGTATAAATCAAAGGTTCGATACTCTGTCCTTTTCCAAAACTCTAAACAATCAAGTCCTCTAACAGCTCGATGAATTTCTCTTGGCATTCTACACCGAAGGAGAAAATTAGATACCGATTCAGTTACATTTGCAGACCACTTAGTTTTCAAGCCCAAAGTTCCATATACGTAGCCAGATAATAAACGTTTTATTATACCTAGATCTAATAAATGCAATGAATCGGATACCGGAATACTTTTTATCATGTCAATTGGAAGTTTTTCCAAAGGTGTATTCATTTTATGATGATCTGAATCGGTTCTGATGCATCAGTTCTTCTAGGCATATCTATGCGTGGAAAACTAATTCGATGATCTTTATGATAATATTCACCCGTAGTCGTACACTTTAGACACGAATTATAGCCATTAAAATTAACAGTACCTGTAAAAAAAGATTATAATCAAATTAAATATAATTGTTTAAAAAAAAGTATGCACACTATAAATACTGTAAAATATTCAGTACACTTAATTATTCTAATAAAATTTCTATTTATTCTACTTTATTGTCTCTAATAATAAATTAAATCTATTTCTCTGTAGCTTATTACCTTTAATAAAAGATCTGGCAGGAGTATCACATATGAAGCATCGAATATATATACTAATTTTATATCCGTTGATGATAATGCCATTATTTAAAATAGTTAATAATTCGTCGACAAAAGGAGTTAAAAACTCATCAGGAGTTGGAGGTTTACTTTCTCCGCAATAAATTCCAATAATCATAGGTTCAATATTCGAATCATGTATTGAAAACAATATTGGCCAAAACTGCATCTTTGAATTATTGTGAATTGGTAATCCATCGATATTAAAATTGAGTGCAATGTCCATCGAGTTTTTTACATGAGATAAACACTTTTTAAGGCAAGTCTGTAGTCCATTGTGCCAATATTGTCCGTTTCCCATCCTTATAGTAGTCACTGTCCTTGGTGTTTCCAATAGTGTCCTCGGATCTCGAGGCATATTTGGTATTTTTGAAAGAATTAAAATATTCAGTAATGCCTTTAGTGCATTATGGCATATATTAAATGTCAGTGCCCATTCCTTTAGTGCCTCTCGTATATCAATACACTCGTCCTTTAGATCTTCACGTATATTGTCATTATCTGATGATTCAGTATCACAATAGCTCCAACAGTCAAAATTTACATTTTCATTTTCATTCTTATTATGCGATATATTATGCGATAAATCTTTAAACAAAACAGATGCTTCTGTTGATCTTTCAATATTCTGTACTAAATTTGATATTGAAGCGATAGATTTCTCATGCAGTGTTTTATCTCTTTCAAAATTTGATTTTACAGTATCAGTTTTCTTCATGTGCTGTTCAATTTTCCTGTAAAACGTACTACTTTTCTTGAATTTTTTAAATTTTTGTAAATCGTTTAATAGTGTTTTTTTCATCTTGATGACTTTTATTCACACTCCATATAATCTCAAAAACAAAATGGTTTAAACTAGTTTTCAACTTTTTTAATTTTCATTAATACACTGCTATAAATACAGGTAAAATTGCTGTGGCTGCATTTTAGATTTTCCGATCGCTGTCACAGCGACTTTACAGCAATAAATACAGCTAAAATTGCTGTGGCTGCATTTTGAATTTTCCGATCGCTGTCACAGCGGCTTTGCAGCTATAAATACAGCTAAAATTGCTGTGGCTGCATTTTGGATTTTCCGATCGCTGTCACAGCGACTTTACAGCTATGAATACAGCTAAAATTGCTGTGGCTGCATTTTGGATTTTCCGATCGCTGTCACAGCGACTTTGCAGCTATGAATACAGCTAAAATTGCTGTGGCTGCATTTTGGATTTTCCGATCGCTGTCACAGCGACTTTACAGCTATGAATACAGCTAAAATTGCTGTGGCTGCATTTTGGATTTTCCGATCGCTGTCACAGCGACTTTGCAGCTATGAATACAGCTAAAATTGCTGTGGCTGCATTTTGGATTTTCCGATCGCTGTCACAGCGACTTTACAGCTATAAATACAGCTAAAATTGCTGTGGCTGTATTTTGACTCTTTTATTAACTATCGCAGCGCTTTTACAGTTAAAAATCCAGCAAAATAGCATTTACTGCTAAATAGATGTAATTAAGGCTGGCAGAACGTTTTACTAGCCACATTTTTGCTGTTGCAGCGAATATAGCCAGACTGTGTTACTTGGGTACATATTAATTATTTATTATAGTGTTTTCTCGTCCTCGTCCACGACCACGTTCGCTACCACGTCGGTTCCGTCCGCCAGCTCGTGCCCAACGGGCAATTTTATATTTTGCTGTAATAAGAATTACATTATAATTAATACATTAATTATATTATATATTATTGTAAATATTATTGTTAATGTTAATTAATATCATTGTTGTTAAAGATCAAGTTCAATATGTACTAAGAATTTAATTTAATATATTATAATATTTCATTTCGTTCGCTCGGAGACATCGAAATAACGTTCGATCGTATATTTATATCCTTATTATTCTTCTCGAAGCGAGCAAGACAAAGAGTCTATCGATTTAGAATTTAAACATTCCTTTAATCGAGTGTACGTTATTGTGAGTGTTATTGAGACTTCGATTTAGCCTACTGACCCAGATTCATCACACTTTATCGAATACCCGCGAAATTCCCCTAAATTTCAGCGAACCTTCGAGAGTTTTCGTCGAACTCTATATAAGCGGCCGGGAATCCGTCTCGCGCTCTCTTATCGCAAGCCAGTTCAGCGAATAACAGCGTAGCTCCGCGACTTCTCCAAAAGGGGCGAGCGTGAATATAAAAGTGACAATTTAGACTTCAAAGACTTCGAGCGTGGAGTTTGTATACAACATTTACTCGTGAATTTTATCAATCAAAACTGAACCTGTGACATATTATCTCCAGTGTTAATTTATCAGTTAATTGAATCGTTCAGGATCTCAGCTCACTCGATCCCTCTGCAAGTCAACTCTTCGTCTTTCTCTCTTACTTAATTCATCCTTCGCTCTCTCATTCCTTCGCTCTCTCTCCTTCGCTCTCTTTAGTTCTATCTCGCTCTATCTCTTTCTTTCATATTTTCTCTCTCTATCACACGTTCCCAAAATTCTCAGTTGCCGTCACCAGTTTTCCCAAGTTCCTATCGCCTCTCGCTCTCTCGGAGCAACCGCAAAATTCAAGTTACGGGCGAAAATTTCTATTCGTACGTAAACAAATTGGTCCTTCGAGCCGGATCGAGGTGAAGTACTGCAATATCAACGAAGTGACGTGCAATCAACCTAACGTTCAACGATGTCCATCATCAACGAATTCCTGATGAAGCAACAGTCGTTGTTCCATTCGATCTCTCGATCGCTAAACAATTTCAAGGAGATCGGAAAAGACAAAAAATACACGGGAGCTAAAATTCGGTCCCGAATATCAGCTCTAAAAGAGACGTGGTCACAATGCATTGAAATGCACGCTACGCTACAAAAGGGCTTTCCCGAGGACCAGCGTGAGGAGATCGACTACTTTAAACTCAATCTATTCGACAACCACGAGGACATCTATTTGAAGATTCTGAACTTCATGGCCGAATGCCTCGAGAACATCGAACCGAAAGCAACCCCCAGCCAAAGCATCCTCCAGCCAGGCGACGCCAGGAAGCAACAACATCTCATCATTCTCGTTGTCGCATCTGCCGCCTATCAACATCCCGCCGTTTTCGGGCAAGTACGACGAATGGGAGAATTTTCGCGATCGTTTCACCTCTCTCATTATCGAAAATAAAGACTTATCAGCGCTTGCTCATATGCATTTCTTAACGTCCAGTCTAAGTGGCCGTGCACTTGATTCTATTAAAAATATTCCAGTCACCGCCGATAACTTCGACATTGCGTGAAAGGCTGTAACTTCGCGATACGAAAACAAGCGTCGGTTAATCGAAGTCCATGTTGCCTCATTATACAATCTGCCGATCGTCTCGCGCGAATCTGCATTCGAGCTAAACGAGCTACGAGATAAAGCGAACCGCGCGATTGCTTCACTTAAAAATTTAAACCGAACATCGGACGAAATTCTCAGTGACATCCTCGTTTATAGTATCTCGCAAAAATTAGATAACTCAACACGGAAAGCGTGGAAATTAAAAGGAGGCGATGATCCGAAAATTCCAGTTTATGACGATCTCGATAAATTCATCGCCTCGCGCGCGCGCGCTTTAGAAAAACTAACGCCCCCGAATGCGAATAAACAAGCTCGCGCGCAAAAGGTCACCAGCGCTAACGCTTCAACTTCGAATACTGTAACGTGTTCTTTGTGTAAAGCGTCTCATTATCTTAATAAATGTCCACAATTTATAAAGAAAAGTCCGAATCAACGACTAGAGATAGTAAAAAATGCGAGTCGCTGTCTAAATTGTTTAAGTTTAAAGCATGCCGTAAGTTCATGCCCCAGTAAATATTCTTGTCGAATTTGCCACAAACGACATCACTCAATGCTTCATGTCGATTCGGCCTTTTCTTCGTCTCCTAGCGTGGCAGCTAGTTCGATGCCGATAACTCCGAAAGAGGACACGTCTAATACTGATTCCGTAACTGCATTGTTTTCGACCTTAAGCGTAAAATCTCGACCTCAGATTCTACTAGCGACGGCCCGCATTACCGTGAGTTCACAGGCTGGTCGCCACATCATCGGGAGAGCGCTCCTCGATCAAGGGTCGGAAATCACATTTATAAGTGAAAAATTTAGTAAAATTCTAAAATTGCGACGAATTCGAATGCCGATTTCAATTGCCGCCGTCGGCGGTGTCAATGCCGGTACTTGTCGTCACGCCGCAGATATTAACATCTCCCCATACAATCGAGCGTATCCGGTTTTACAAACTACCGCCTCTATTTTAAAATCTCTTACGAAATACGAAAAATATATTTACCGTGAGTAGCGCACTCTTTTGCTTTTAAACGTTCTGTGCAAAGGCATTCGTTTTTTTTGCTTTCTCCCTCTTCGTGGTATATCTCTTTTCCAGGGTCCAATAGTAGTCAGCCATCATATTTTCATTCCACCTCCCTTGATATCGGCGTTCCATTTTTTTGATATCTTGATGGAATCGTTCTCCTTGCTCTTCGAAATAATCACCGAGATTTTTTGGGTACCAATCGAGGTGCGAATCCAAGAAATGTATTTTTAAATTCATCAGACATCCCAATTCCTTGAAGTTTTCAGTCATTTTACAGTCTTAGTCTGTGAAAGTGCCCTATGCCACTTTTCAGATACCATTCATTGTTGTAATGAAGCAGCCATCTTTCTACAATATATAAATCCGACGTCAGGAACATTATATTATAAAAGTTTCCTCATTTTCATTTTCGTTTTGGATGCGATGAATCCAAATTGGACCCTCGATTGGCTTCATGACGTAAAAAACACAATGGTTTCTGTGTTTATGACTCATTTCTCCGATCTGCAAAAGAACTTGGATACTTCTTGCGTCCATTACGCGATGAAGTCGTGTTTGGATAGAAACTACTCCTGAATCTGCTGGCATGATAGACAGGCGGGCGATGACAACTGCCCCGAAAGGGGATGTGTAGAATGATTCGCTTTGCGGTCCATCATGTTAACGAAGCCAGCGAAGGCGCGAGGGACGTTAGGGTGCGAGGATGAAGCCGTAGTGTGTCCGACGATGAGTTGACATTGTCCTCATCAAAGTCGGAAAGCCCTGATACTTAGGCCTGGGGAGGTATTAGGGTTATCACCCCTAGGACGGTGGACTCACCTGCGATCGGGACAGGATCCCTAACGTGCTGGTTTTCAATTATACCATGAATTCTAAAAAATCAATTAATCGAAATCGCAATTCTCGTCCAAAACAATTAGTTGAAGCCGCATCTTCTACACATAATTGTAATGGAAAGGCCAACCAATTTTGCTACATTTGTGGTAAATTTGAAATTTCTAAAAACCGACGAGCAATCACGAAGAGAATTAAAAACATTTATAAAAATTGCTTCGGTTGCAAAGTCAGCAATCAAGAAACGAATTGGGTACCGCACTCAATATGCAGTCCTTGTAATATAATGCTGTGTCGTTGGGAAAAAAATCAGGACCAGAAATATTTAAGGTTTAAAGTACCTATGATATGGGGAATACCACTACGTCAGGACCAGTGCTATTTTTGTGACCAACGTGACCGGATTCAATAAAAACAATAAATCGAAGATCACTTACGCGGATGTTGAGACAGTAACCAAGCCTGTAATTGCCAACGAAGATCCGGTGTCAAAAATAGAAGACTTAGATACAGCGACTATGCGTTCTTTCAGAAGCCTCAGTATTGATAAATCCAATGATACCGAAAGCGCAAGTAATGATAATTATGACGACGGTAGTGAGAGTGAACAAAGTGATAAAGACTTTAAACTACGTAATAGAAAAGAGATGCCACAAATATTCACGCAACAAGAACTTAACGATCTTATACGAGACTTGGGATTGCCGAAAGATGGGGCAGAATATTTGGCTACAACATTAAAGAGGAAGAATTTATTGTCAAAAGGAGCAACAGCTTACTTTTATCGAGATCGAGAGAAGGATTTCCGGCAATATTACTCATGATAAGAAATGTTAATTAGTATTCTGTTCCGATGTCAATGGATTGATGAATGCCTTGAAACCGGGTTGTTATAGAGACGAGGAGTGGAGACTATTCATCGACTCTTCTGTGCGTAGTTTGAAAGCTGTTCTGCTCCATAATACAAATAAATATGCGAGTGTTCCAATCGCGCATTCACTAACCATGAAAGAAGAATATACAAATATCAAGATGGTCCTGAAGAAAATAAAATATGACGAGCATAAATGGCAAATTTGCGGCGATCTAAAAATCACATCCATAATTCTAGGCCAACAATCTGGCTTTACTAAATATCCCTGCTTTCTATGTCTGTGGGATAGCAGAGATCGGAAGAACCACTACCGGAAAAAAGTGTGGCCAGAAAGGAACACAATGAAACCGGGATCCATGAACATCATCAAAGAGTCATTGATTAACAAATCAAAAGTCTTACTTCCGCCTCTCCATATAAAACTTGGTTTAATAAAGCAGTATGTAAAGGCTTTAAATCAGGAAGGTGATTGTTTTCGTTACATAGAACAAAAGTTTCCTAACATCTCTGACGCTAAATTAAAGGAGGGAATATTCAACGGCCCTCAGATTCGTACACTGCTGAAAGATGTGATCTTTGTTACAAAAATGAATGATGTCGAAAAAGAAGCATGGCTCAGTTTCAAAAACGTTGTCGGAAATTTTTTAGGAAACCACAGAAGTCCAGATTATAAAGAAGTGGTGGGAAAAGTGATTGAAAACTTCAAGGAATTGGGATGTTTGATGAGTTTAAAAATACATTTCTTGGATTCGCACCTCGATTGGTTCCCACAAAATCTCGGTGATTATAGCGAAGAGCAAGGAGAACGATTCCATCAAGATATCAGAGAAATGGAACGCCGATATCAAGGGAGGTGGAATGAAAATATGATGGCTGACTACTGCTGGACACTGAAAAGAGATATACGACGAATAGGGAAAAAGCGAAAAAAACGAATGCCTTTGCACAGAACGTTTGAAAGCAAAAGAGTGCGCTACTCACGGTAAATACAGTTTCATTCTTGCTGTGGTCTCATATTTCAAGAAGGTATGCAAGGTATCTCATAGTATAGGTAGGTGTGATGGATTCAGCACATTGACATATATCACCGGTTAACGTTTTCATTAAATTCCAGCCAAGAGTTGAACGATTTCTCCATACAAAGTCAAATTTACCCCGAATTTTCATATTTTTTGAGGTTATAAAAAAACTAGGACCTGATGGAGTTAAACGGACCTCGGATTCGGATTCAGAGCACCAAAAAACAAGGGGATAGGGGGGTCTAGTCTCTCGGACATACAACTTTTGTTTTTTTGTGTGCCTGTGTTATTATTGCTAATTTCACTGTGGTGCTAACTTTAGGTTCTACAATTCTCTATTTTTTCTTTTTCGTCTTCAAAGTCGTCCAAAATTTGTGGTTATTTTTTGCACATTTGCCCATTACATTAACCGCAGATAATGGAGCATTTGAGGCCTGCTTTTCTACAACAATCAGTTGCACCGCATTTCGTCTTGCATTTACACGAAATGATAAAAATTTGATAAAAGCTTGAGGAGCAGGATCTTTGGTGTTTCTAACTGGAATAAGTCCAGTCTTGCTCCTTTGCCAGTCCCACTCCTGTGGATTTTTCGAGGTGCTATACCAAGCTTGAACTTGGTGACGTCCTAAATGAATGCTGACGTGCAGCTTCTCGTGTAGGGGGCAATGAAGCAAGATGAAATTTACTTTTTGTTATAGATTTCGCAAAACGCTAGTAGTGAAGTGAATCTATATAATGTTTCGGTTCTTTTATTACTTCCGTATAACGCGATCAAAAACCTTTCTCCGGCTGTAGCAATAATTTCAGGGTCAATGTCATGTTGCTTGAATATTTGCATAGTATTGTTTAAGAGCGGATTCTTCTCAAGGATAGTGAAAATGTTTTTTCCGATATTGAATATAGCAGATGTATCGCAGCCGCTGAATGCATACAGAAACAGTATGTTATCTGCTACTGCTTCTCCATACTGAAAACTATGAGAAGAGTACAGTTTTTCCGCAATTTTTCTTTTACCTAACTTTCGAAAATAAATATTCGGATGTGAGCTTGCTAATCCTATCAATAAAACCAGAAGTTCTATGTCTTCACCAAGGATGATAACAAAATCGGTGTTGATAATAAACAAATGCCTCTCCATCTCGGTCTCATGGAATTTTTTATTCAGTGTGTTGTAGCTTCTGACAGTGTTGTGCGTATCGCTATAGCTGTTTATTATTATCAACACATTGATCATGAACACAGCCATCGACATGTTTTTATCACACGATTTTGTTATCGTCCTTGGTAAAGACATAGATCTTCTGGTTTTATTGATAGGATTAGCAAGCTCACATCCGAATATTTATTTTCAAAAGCCAGGTGAAGGAAAAATTACGGAAAAACTGTATCAACTTGGACCATCAAAACGGAGCCGTATTCAATAATTTCAAAATATTATATATAGCGAGTGCGGATTAGGCTTACTGGGAATACCACATTTAAAAAAACGCGCCGATAACTCTACTCCATAGTGGTGTGGAAATGAGTTGGTTAATAGTTAATTTATGGTATAATTAGTAGTCGACAATGTCGATATGTAATTATTAATTGATAATTTTAAAAAATTCGGGTAAAAACAAGCATTATCAAAAATTCGCGAAATATTGTCCGCTTCACGCCGCTGTAGGTCGAAAACTATTCAACCTACAAAAAAAGTTTCAGACAAAAGTTGTAGAAAATTTCTTCCTCTATAATATTGATAATAACTATTTTCGTCGTAGGACCAACCGAAAAGGAGATATTACGAAAAAACCGTTTTTTGGGCCCATTTTTTCAAAATGGCGACGCGAGTGGCGGACCGCCAAGGTCGAACACTCAGAAAATTATTTAGGACTCTAAACTACGTGACCCTTTCAAATTTCAAAACTCTTGGATTTAATGTAAGCAAATCACCTTTTTTTGTCTGCATTGACTGGGCTAATTTTCGATTGACAGCTGTGAGAGCGCGTGAGAGCGCAAGAGTATTACTCGGCGCGAACGCGTGGATACTTTAGTCGCGTATTTAGTTTGCGGTGTGGGTGTGGATGCACCGGGATGCGATGATCGACGAGATCGCTCGGTGGAGATTGAGTTCGCTCAACTTCTATGAATTCGGTTTTCGGGGTTTTCGGGGAAGCTCTCTTCGAGAATTGCCGCGATCGCTCGGCGGAGACTGAGTTCGCTCAACCTTTTTATTTCTCTTTCGAGGAGCTTGTTCTGGATCGGACTCTATGAGCCATACTGGCTCTAGGAGATCTGGAACTGGAGTGTCTATTTCTCGTTCGGGCCGATCTCTTTATATCCCGAAATTACCCGTTCGGGTAATTCCGGTATTAATCGAGGGGCCCGATTGTTCTCGTTAATGCGGGCTAATTGCTCTGGAGATTCGGCGGCGTTCGGGCGGCCCCGGCCAGTGCGGAAGGAACCGTCGCTCGGCGCTCTCCGTCGGAAATCGGGGCGGTTTGGAGAGACGAGCGACGGCCCTGTGTACGAGAGCCGGAGGCCGTTTAAATGCCCGAATCCGTTGTTTTTAAGAAATTAAAATAGGGCGCATAGCGCCGCTGCACCTTGCCCGGCTGGTGTTCGCCAGGCGGCAGCTTTCCGGCGGATCGACGGCCGGGTAACGATCGCTCAGGGGGGATCGTTACAGATTCATCTTGAGATTAGAGGCTGTAGATGATTAGAGGCTATAGATGCATCGCTCGAGAGAGGTTTTTTAATTCCGGTGATAAGTGGAGGGTCACTTTCTTCTGGTTTTAATAAATCATTATTTTCCATTTGATTGCTTTCTGTAGTTTTGTTGATTGCTGATCATAAACATTAATCGATAGAGAATTTTGCAAATTTGATTCAATATTTTTGCAGTATTTTGCGAAGTGCCCTTCTTCTTTGCAAAGGAAGCATTACAGCTTCTCGGTAGATAGGTAAATCCAATAGGTGGTCTTATCGTAATTAATTCGCAAATTTTCAAGAATTTTTTGACCGTTCTCTGACCGTTATACCAGCTCTAATAGATGTTAATTGTGAAATAAGTATGATATCCAATTTTTTAAAATCCGTTTTCTATTGTTAAATGAGGAATAATTGGACACACGTTAGAAATTATAATTTTTTTGGCTTTTGATATAAGCGGACAAATCACGAGTGTATTAGTGCACAATGTTTACCTTTGTGTTATTGTCGGTGAGTTGCTCTACAAGTTCCTTGTTACTCAAATAAAAGCAAATTCTTCCGTGAGAGATACGTGAAACGTAACGAATATTTCTCGGATTTATTAGATTTCTTAATGCCACGGTGTATTCTTGCACAGTATGACCTTCAATAGAGTTTAGAACGATAGCCTGTTCTTTTGTCTCGTGTTCCGGCGAAACTGTCCTTGTTGAACCAGTCTTGGAAATGAAACTGTTGTATTGGAGTTCGTTGTTGTTGGTTCCATCGTTTAAAATGGGATGCACGTGTCCTTGTAATCAGAGACGTAATGCTGCACCTCAACGGGGTGGGTAGAAATTGCATTCAAAAAAACTCGCGAATACTTTATTTGTCTATTTTACCATGTACGAATATCTGGATATTAGACAACGTATATCGAATTTGGCACACACGCGGAGCTGTGCTTGTAAACACGTTTTGGCGGCTTAATTTATAAGGAAGGTGCGCTGTGGTGTCTGTACGCAGAGTGATGTCACGTTTCTTCTTGCTAGTTATTTATTGTTGTCTATATACAATATGTACAACAGATATAATTGTCTTTGGAATTATTTTGTGTGGCTCTGAAAAGGGCCGATTGGTCAAAAGTATTTTGCCTTTACTTAGGCTGGCGCTTTTCTCGCCAAAAGATATGCGATGAGGTGGACGTCCAGCGGATTGGACCGTATCTTTGCGATGGCTGTGGTTTCGCCGGTATGGAGGCTGCACGTCGAAAGGCGGGAGGTGTTCCCGGTGGTGTAAGGCTCCGTTCGGCCGGCTCTGGTTGGCTCGGTTCTGTTTGCACCGCTATGGAACGCTGCGGCGTCTTCCAGTCACTATCGGACTGTACCGACTGGTCGCAGGTTATGGGGCGCTTGCACTGCGTGCCCCGATGTACACGGCTTTGCGGGCACGTCTGCGTCTCCCTGGTCGAGGTTTTGGCTGGAGATGGAGACAAGGGTGACAGCAGCCTCGGAATGCTCCAATCCTCTCGTGGCGAGGTGTATCGCCTGACTCGTACGTCCCACGTCGCTAGGGTGGATCGAGGCGGCCGTGTGTAACGCACCTGAGGCACTTCTACGGGATGAAGTATCCACGGCTGGAGGCTCCAGCTAATGTGGCGTACTCTCCTGATGACTTGGTGGTCTGCTTCGTCTTCTCCTGCCCGCTGCTCGGGATCCGGTGATTTGGGCGGCGGCTGATGTGACCGTGGACGCAAAGGCGGCCTGAGCTTTGCTGGTGGCAACGTGCCACTCCAAAGAAAATGTCAAGCAAGGCTATAGGCTCCGCCCGTCGCTAACCGCTAGCTTGTAGCTGCCGGTACGATGTATTCTTCGCAAGCTGCGAGCTGCGACTGCTGTCGTTCGGCGCGCGTGGCCTTATATGCCAGCGCTAGGCCACTCTTGATTTCGGGAACGAATTTCTGCGTATCGCCGCTCCGCGGAGAAAGCGCGAACCGACTTGCGGCCGTATCACGCGCTAGGCGCGTGAAAGCTGCCCGTGCGCGCGGAGAGCTTTCGAGCGATTGCTCTCCCGCAGGCGCCGCGCTCTCTCTTTTGTGTGGCGGTGTAAAGCTCCGTCACACACGTCTTACCTCTACGACGTTCAACACGCGAATCCCGGGAACATTAGTTGATAAAATATTTTTTACATGTACCGCTAAATTTTTAAGTTTGTCGGCAAACCATGAAACGCAATTTGAACTGCGACGAGAATAATACGCGGATAACGAATTGTCGTACGAACAATGTACAATACATGATATGCGATACTAAACACTTTATGGTGTTAATATAAATTGTTTTCCTTATCCATTTTTGCCAAAACGCATTCCAAATCGGCGTACCTTACGAATGGAAGCCGCTCTTTCCTGTTGTAGTTGATGAACGTGAGCCACTTGTCATTATTGCTCGGTAACCAGAGTCGTTAGCACAGTCGTTTAGCTCCCGACAGTCTACCATATGTGACTGCAACTTGTCGTCCGAATGGAAGTAGTGCAAACACCTGTAAAAATAATGAATTTTTTTATCAATTGTACATTTTTACAATTTCTATACATTACATTTATATTAAATGTACGTACCGATCACAGATATATTTTTGACCAATGTGTTTGCTCAATTACGAAAACACAAGACGGGATATATTCTTGATCCACGCGAAATGTCCAACGTTGTTGTCCCGCGGATCTTGCACGTACAGCAAATTGACATGCTTGTCTTTCTTCTGTTCACTAAGACGTATCGGGAGAATATTCTCTTTCTCGATACTATATACTGTGACGTTGCCGTCCCGCGCGCGTCCGCCGAGTTCCTCCCTAATCGCGTCAGGCGAGAAATTCCGAGAACCGTGCCGCAGTCTCCAAAGAGGCGTTTTGTTATCGTTTTAATTTTGAGTCCTATAGGATTTTAATTTTAATTTTTTATGATACGAGCGAATGAATACGGAGGCGATTGAGGCAGAGGCGAAACCAGAGGCACAGCTGACGACAAAATCCTGTGGAGAACACGGCAGGGTAGCGAGCACAAATCGAGAGCGGAGAACGCGAAGCACGAGCCGGGACGGAGGAAAAAGCAGAGGCAAGGCCCGTGGCATTCTATCGGAGAGAAGGCAGCGGTGGAAACTCTGCGACGGCCCTGTCGAACGGGCCTTACGAATATTTTCGGCAATATAGCGGGTACCTGCGCCCCCGACACGGCCTTGGAATTGTCGTTTACCGGCGTTGTCGCGTGCCGTCGCGTGATTGGCCGCGATAACACGCACCCCGCGTGCGCAGCATTGGGAAAAGCCGCGAGCCATCGATCCTGGATCGAGAGAATCCAGGAGACAGCCTGTCGCGACACGTGTGCTAGGGAGGACCTCGTGCCGCCGTTCCCGTTTTGCCGTTCCGCCAAGGATTTCGAGAAGGACGAGCGCTGCCGACCCTGCATCCCCAGGAGTAACGAGGTGCCGGTGAGGTTGCCCTCCGTATAATACGCCACGTGCAATCGCGTCCGAGATCGCGTCGTTCTGTCGTCGTCGTTGTACTTTTGGTGATTTTTGGTGTCCGGGCTATGCCCCGTGATTAATAAAGTTCTTAGTGTCGCGGCCACGACGACAAGTGATCTCGATCCCGTGAGTCTGCAGAGCACAGGCCTCGTTTTACTGTAGTTAATTGTGATTTCGCGATCGCGTTAAGGTATTGACAGCTTTCTGGAGATTCGCGTCGCGAATTTTGTATTGCATGTAATGAAGCGTCGTATGGCATGTCGAAGGACGTAGTGTGAATGCGATAGCGTGATTGAGCGTCGCGTTCGACGCGTGTGATTGCGTGAGCCGCCTGTAATGCGTGAATGCGTGTGAGAGAATTGCGTCGCGTTGCCGCCTTTGTCGGCGTCTCGATTTCGCTTACTCTTCACGTCGGTATCGATAATTTTGCTACGACTCAATGCGGCTGGCGAGGCTGTTGTTACCGAAAATCGTCGTTGTATCCGGAAGTCGGGAAATGTCCGATTTATAATTCCACGTCGTTGTAAGAGAATCTGGTCCGTCGGATCGAACATCCAGTCGTAGGCGAATCGTTACCGCCGAGCGTGGCGAATGTGAATGCTTACGTGTCGTTATTACTTAGTCTTGTCTCGCGAATCTTATTGTTCTCAAAGATTATGTTTACAGTTTATTCTCGCATTGTTTTTAGTCGAGTTTAAGTTCTGTTAATATTATTAATTCTGTCCGCCGAATCTCTCGCTCGGGGATAGCGATAACGTTAATTTTTCGATTTCTTTATGACTATTTCTTTTCACCGATTTATTCACTCTCACTTATCTACTTCTTATTTCTCACGAACCGGTTATTATCCCGTATCTCTACTTCTTTCTTTTGTTAATTCTGTAATCAACTAAATTCCGTCATTTTGCCTCGCTTTTTATTATTATTTTCAACTGCTTTTCATTTCATACTCGATTGTAATAAACCCGGCTTTATTTATATTATTTATTCGCTTTTTCTTTTTTTTCTTCTTCGTGTACGTCCGTTACTGTCTGTATTGTTTGTCCGTTTTTAGTGCTTACTGAGTCTGTCGCCTCTTGCCTAATTTTACATTCCGTCAACCAACACCCTGCCCCTCTGCCGTTAGGCGAGCTAGCCCGCCCGTGACGAACACCGGTAATTAATGCTCGCGTAATTTAGCGCGATATCGCGAATTGACGCGTGAGAGATCGCGTCTGGCGCCCAATCTTCGATTTTAGCATGGGATACGCGGTTTTCGACACGGCACGCGCGGAACTCCTATCAACCCGTTCCTTTTCGGCGCGTTATCCTTTCCCTTGATTCTTTCGCCCTTTTTGTCGGCGACTTTCCCGCTCGACTCTCGCGTTCAACGAGGAAACTCCCCGTCGTTGGCGCAAAAGATAAGATCCGCGCGACGGCGAGAGCGGGACGGCAATAAAGCCCGTTCACACCGGGAATATAAAGTCGTTGCAATACATTGATTAAAATATTGTTGAGAAGTTAACATTTTTTAATTTTATTTACAGTCACTGGAAACTCAATATCCTGGAGATTTAGTACTGTCGTGTAATGCGAGTAGGAGGGTTGCCGTTCCGCGTGACTTTCAACTGGATATAGAACAGCGACCACAGCACATGCGAAACATGCATTATCTTTAGATTGCACGTTAACCACTGCTCTCTTTCACATTATCCCCCTTGGCAATTAAATATGTCATCCCGCGCGCATTGGATTATACTTGTTTATATTTACAGTCAAATCGAGTATTCGCGACAATGCCTAACCGCTATCGTGTTCTTGAAATTCTCCTAGCGATATTAGGGTGGGCTCGATAACACGTCGCTCGTACTACTCGCGTGGATCAGATGTGCAAAAGAGTTCACAGTTTCTCGTATTGATAATTTTATTTGCGCGTTTATCACCCGCAACAAACTCACCGTTAAACACTATATTAACTTTCACATTGTTGTGTCTTTCCATAACTTTTTGCACTTTCTCGAGCATAGTGTCACTCGCATACTCGAGAAATTGATTCTTGATTTTAGAGACAATGTCATCTCAAAGTCAAAAGTTTCAAATTACATGCAGCAGTACTATTAGCACATATGTAACTTTGATGTTTCGTCTTTTTGTCACGTACATCATCGCAGCCATACATTGGCGCGTGAAAAATTTAGATTACATTGCATTTTTATGCATTCTGCAAAATCTTTATCTCGCGGTTTGTCACGAACATTTTTGATCGAACATTCTGGTATGATTTAGATTATATTAGAATGTCTTTATTGGTTCCCCAAAGGGGTTACAAATATATAAAAATTCCAAAACCATCTGGAAGTGGATCTGAAAATGTTTATCAGTCAAAATGGTTCGCTTTCCGAAGCTTGCAGTTTATCGCAGATAAAAACACCAAACGGTCATTTATTAATACTGTAATCGGTAAGTACAATGTTTCTATGATATGTTATTTTGCCATGACACTGCACCTTCTGATGAAACAAAATATGTTGCAAACGCTTCCCCGATTAATTTTGCCTCGTCAGAATGTCTTCGAGGTACCTTGCGGAAATTTTGAAAGGATATTTGTTCTGATGTATCCATTCGCCAGGCTCCTGATTATATTTCACCTGTCTCGTTTTCATAATCTATGAAGCCCAAGGGGTTGTATATTTTTCTGGAAGCACTGTTTCTTCTTAAATAATTATGTAAATATAAGGCAGCTAAAGTGATCTTTTCAGCCTTTTTTGGCTCTGAAAGAAGCGATTTTCTTAAAAATCTAAAAACAGATGATAATATGCCAAAAGCATTTTCTGACACCCTTCGAGCTCTGCTCAGACGATAATTAAAAATTCGCTCTTTACTGCTTTTCTCATGAGTGCCTGGAAAAAGCTTCATCAAGTTTTTTGTGAGGGAAAATACCTCATCCCCAACGAAGACAGGAGGGAAGATAAAGAATTGTCCTGGGAGATGCGATCCTGATGGCAAAAGTTTAAATTGCTCTAATTAATTATTGAATGTGGTTTGGTCAAAGATTCCTCCATCTGAGATTCGATCTTGGCATCCAACATCAGCAAAAATAAATCTATAATTGGCATCTACTATAGCCATCAAAACAATGCTAAAAAAAATTATAAAAGTGATTTATTAAATTCGACCTGACTGGCCAATACAAATAATTCAACACAACGTTTCGGCCCTTGGGTACGGGCCCTTATAAAGTGTTTCTTTCAAGCTGTCAAAATGAAAGCCGTGATGTTACTGTTAGTAACATCACGGCTTTCATTTTGACAGCTTGAAAGAAACACTTTATAAGGGCCCGTACCCAAGGGCCGAAACGTTGTGTTGAATTATTTGTATTGGCCAGTCAGGTCGAATTTAATAAATCACTTTTATAATTTTATTTATCACTGGCGACTTCTATTTAATTATTTAATATTTAAATGCTAAAAAACCTTTATAGTTAAAATATTCTGATCCTGATAATATGGGCGCTTGTAGACTGATATGTTTTCCATCTATAGCTCCAAAGCACATTGGAAAGTTCCATTGAAGTCTACTTCGATATCCTTCCATTGTTGTTCGTTTCTTGGCAGCTGCAAGAATAAAATATTAGTACAAATACACAGGCACACGGGAAAAAAAGTTGCAGTTCGCTAGACTACACCACCATATTTATATGTTTTCGGGGTCGCTGAATCCGAATCCGTTGTCCGTTAAACGCCATCAGGTCACAATTCGTCCCTAACCTTCAGAAATACCTTATAATCGCTAAAATAGCGTCTTTGAAGCTGAACAATGAACACTGACGACTGAAATCTGTAGGCAATAGGCTACTTATATGTTTTGGGGGATATTGAATTTGAATTTTGAAGTCAGATCAACTTTAACAGGTTAGAATTCCTCTTCAACTGCAAATATATCGCAATTCTCTGTTCACTTTTTCCTATTGTATCTAACTTTTTTTTCCTCAAAAGATCTATGGAGTGGCTGTCTTTTACGTTTGACTCCCTTTCGTACATTTTCTCTTTTCAAAGTCCAACAGTAGTCAGCCATCATATTTATACCCCATCTCCCTTGATAGCGACGCTCCATTACTTTTATATCTTGGTGAAAACGTTCTCCTTGTTCTTCACTATAGTCTCCTAAATTCATTGGGAAATAATCGAGATGAGAATTCAAAAAGTGCAGCTTGATATTCATCAAACATCCTAATTTTCCAAAGTTTTCCACCATATCCGCTACTATTTGTTCGTAGTCATTACTTTTATGATTGCCCAGAAAGTTCTCTACAACTTTCTTAAAACTAATCCACGCAGCCTTCTCCTTCTGATTCATTGACTTGATAAAATTCTCATTCTTCAACATTTTTTGAATTTGTGGTCCATCGAAAATGGCTTCTTTCAGTTTTGCATCAGATATTTCTGGGTATTCTTTTCCTAAATACTCGAAGCATTTTCCTTCTCCTTTGAGAGCCTTGACGAACTGCTTCATTAGACCAAGTTTTATATAAAGAGGTGGGAGCAATACTTTCTTTGGAACAACCAAAGGGTTAGCGATGATGTTCTTTAAACCTGGTTCAAACGAAGTTCTCTTTGGCCATATTTTCTGTTTATAGTGATTGTCACGATCTCGACTATGCCATAAACATAAGAAGCAAGGGAAATTCGTAAAGCCTGATTGTTGACCTAATATAATGTTCAAAATTTGAAGATCCCCACAGATTTGCCAGTTATGTGCTGAATATTTGAGTTTCTCTAATACTAATTTCATATTACTGTAATCCTCTTTCAATTCTGTTGAATGTGCGACTGGTATAGGAGCGAAAAAGTTGGTATTATTGAGCAAAACTGCTTTCAGACTCCGTTTAGACGAATCGATGAATAACCTCCACTCATCATCTTTGTAAACATTTGGCTTCAGTTCTTTCATCAATCCATTAATATCGTGACAATATACTAATGAAGGCTTCTCCATCTTTGTGAAATATTTTCTGAAATTTTTTTCTATATTTCGGTAATAGTCGACATTCATACCTTCTGATAACATGTTTCTACTCTTCAAAACTGACGTCATAAGTTCTGCTGTATCTTTAGCTAACCCTAGATCTCTAACAAAATCATTCAATTCCTCTTGCGTGAAAATTTTAGGTACCTTCTTTTTTTGATCATATGGAACATAATCATCGTCAGTTTCACTTTTCCATTTCATCAATGATATTATTTTCTACTTCAGAGTTATCACTAATTTCAAGGTTCTCTAGGGAAGAGATCGAACTCGCTATTTCATCTTCAATATCCCTGCCATTGCCTTTGGGTGATTCTATGGGCTTCGTAACAGTAGGAACATCTGCGTAAACAATATTCTTCTTATTCTTTCTATTGAATCCTGTTACATCGTTCATACAGAAGTAACAATCTTCTTTACGTAACGGTTCTTCCCAAAGTGTAGGTATAGTACATTTCAGGTTTTTACTATCTCTACTATTCTCCCAACGACTAAACATCATATAACAACCACTGCAGATTCTGCGTGGCACCCATTTTTTATCTTGATTTGATATATCAAGATTGAAACAATCTTTGTAAATGCTTTTTATTCTCTCGGAAATCAGTTTAGGATCTTTTACGATATATTCGCTACATATGTAGCAGAATATATCAGAATTTTTATCACAAGAATGTTTGGAGGTTGAAGCTCCAACATTAACTTGTGATGGAAAATGTGTTGTACTTTTCAAGTGAGTAATGGGTTTTTTAAGTTTTTTAGGTGCCATAGTGATACAGAAAAACCCGCGCGTTAGGGATTCTGGTCCGATCGCAAGTGAGTCAGCCGTCCTAGAGGTGATAACCTTCATACCTCCCCAGGCCTAAGTATGAGAGCTTTCCGTCTTTGACGAGGACAATGTCAACTCGTCGACGGACACACTACGGCTTCATCCTTACACCCTAACGCCCTCCTGCATGACAGCGCGCTTCCGCTGGCATCGTTACCTTGACAGACAGGAAAGTGAATCATTCTACACATCTCCTTTCGGAGCCGTTGTCATCGCCTACAGCATCTGTCGAGGTAGCAGGATTTACTCGATATGGTTGCTAATTGAACTAGCAAAACCAGACCGAAAAATACGAGCAACCCATCTTACACTCTAAAAAATGCTAAAAAATGACGGTGTAATTTTGACACCAATGGTGTGGATTAACACCGGACGGTGTTAAATTCACAACATTGATGTCAAAATTACACCGTCATTTTTTAGCATTTTTTAGAGTGTATGGATGATCTTGATGAGAGATTTTTTGAGTTTAGGGACGAATGGTGACCTGATGGCGTTTAACGGACAACGGATTCGGATTCAGCGACCCCGAAAACATATAAATATGGTGATATAGTCTAGCGAACTGCAACTTTTTTTCCCCGTGTGCCTGTGTAATTATTGCTTAAAGTAAATACTAATTAAGGGGGTTTATTTTAAAAAACGACCCAACTGGCAAAAAATAGTCTTTATTATAATGATGTCATAGACGACGTTTCGACCTTTGGTTTAGGTCCTTTTCAAGTCTTAAATAAAATAAAAATATATACAAAAATTAATTAAATTCGGAAGATAGCAAACAATAATGGAAGAGTGAGATGACAGACGAAGAAAGAAAAACGAAAACAGCGCAAACCTTAATTAACACTAACCTTAGATGAAATATTCATATAATAAAAATTAGTGAAAACTCAGCATCGAAATAATAGATGTCAAACAACGTTCCTGTCAAGAGCAATGATACAACACATACTGAGAAAGAGAGCAATGTTTTAAACGACTTTGATGATGTTATCGTAAATAGGGTTTAAATTATCTGTGTCTTTTTGTAAGTTGATCGTGTTGTTATGTTTTTTTATGAAAAACATTTCGGCAATTTCTCTCTTTCTCGTGTGCCTTTCACAATGTAAAATATTCGGAGATGTCCAATTAAAGTCGTGCATATGTTAATTAAGGTTTGCGCTGTTTTCGTTTTCCTTTCTTCGTCTGTCATCTCACTCTTCCATTATTGTTTGCTATCTTCCGAATTTAATTAATTTTTGTATATGTTTTTATTTTATTTAAGACTTGAAAAGGACCTAAACCAAAGGTCGAAACGTCGTCTATGACATCATTATAATAAAGACTATTTTTTGCCAGTTGGGTCGTTTTTTAAAATAAACCCCCTTAATTTTTTACTTCACTGGCGACACGAGTATAAATTCAAGATTAAATACTAATTGTTAATTTTTCAGATTACAGATGAAGAGGAAGGAGTCATTACAGCAGATAATCATCATGAGTTTGAAGATGAGAGTATAAATTCAAAATCAGAGGACGACACTTCTGAAATTGTTTCACATTCCTCTGAAAGGACTGAAGGTAAAAACAAAAAAAAATGCAACAAAAGACAATTTCTTTCGCCTAGAAAAATGACAGTAAATAAAAAAAAAGATAAGATGTCATGATTGATGAAGCTTATGGAATAATGAAAGAAATGTATACCAATGAACAGAAACGCGACGAATTTACTATTTTTGGAGAGCATTTCGCTTAGAAATTAAGAAAACTTAACAGTGATTATGCTAAAGCAACAGTCCAGCATTTGATTAGCAACATACTGTTCAAGGCAGAAATCGGTACTTACAATCATCCATCTTATACTCATTCTAGACCTTCAACTTCATCTCCTTTCCCTTCATTAAGTTCCTCTATATCTACTTATTCCCAATATGACTCTCCAAATCCTAATTTGCAGATGCCCTACTCTATTAGTTACTCTCAAACTGCCCAATCTACTTATTCACAAAGTCAAGTGTCCGACAATTTTCGAATTCTAATGATTCTAATGATGCCTCAATTGAAAAAACTGATTTCAATATCTCCATTCTGAATTATTTGCCTTTATAAATTTAACGTTTTTGTATAGATTTTTTAAAATGATGAAATGGAAATTTCTTTTTATTTTAAAACTGAAAAATAATTTTTTTTGTAAGACTGATCATTTTTGTAATGATAAAATGGAAATTTCTTTTTTTATTTTAAAACTGAAAAATAAATTTTTTGTAAAACTGGTCATTTTTTTTCTTAATAAAATTATCCCAAATCTGTAATTTTGTTCTTATTTTTTACTCTACCGCAATAAAAAGCTTAATATTCTAAATAATATTAATAGCTAATTCTTGGTTCTACCACTCTTTGTAATTGACTGCTTACTTTAGCCGTGGAATAAACGATGTTTAAAAAAGACTCTTTTTCGTGGATAGAGAGGATAGAGAATTGTAGAACCGAAAGTTCGCACCACAGTGAAATTAGCAATAATAACACAGGCACACAAAAAAACAAAAGTTGTATGTCCGAGAGACTAGACCCCCCTATCCCCTTGTTTTTTGGTGCTCTGAATCCGAATCCGAGGTCCGTTTAACTCCATCAAGTCCTAGTTTTTTTATAACCACAAAAAATATGAAAATTCGGGGTAAATTTGACTTTGTATGGAGAAATCGTTCAACTCTTGGCTGGAATTTAATGAAAACGTTAACCGGTGATATATGTCAATGTGCTGAATCCATCACATCTACCTATACTATGAGATACCTTGCATACCTTCTTGAAATATGAGACCACAGCAAGAATGAAACTGTATTTACCGTGAGTAGCGCACTCTTTTGCTTTCAAACGTTCTGTGCAAAGGCATTCGTTTTCTTCGCTTTTTCCCTATTCGTCGTATATCTCTTTTCAGTGTCCAGCAGTAGTCAGCCATCATATTTTCATTCCATCTCCCTTGATATCGGCGTTCCATTTCTCTGATATCTTGATGGAATCGTTCTCCTTGCTCTTCGCTATAATCACCGAGATTTTGTGGGAACCAATCGAGGTGCGAATCCAAGAAATGTATTTTTAAACTCATCAGACATCCCAATTCCTTGAAGTTTTCAATCATTTTTCCCACCACTTCTTTATAATCTGGACTTCTGTGGTTTCCTAAAAAATTTCCGACAACGTTTTTGAAACTGAACCATGCTTCTTTTTCGACATCATTCATTTTTGTAACAAAGATCACATCTTTCAGCAGTGTACGAATCTGAGGGCCGTTGAATATTCCCTCCTTTAATTTAGCGTCAGAGATGTTAGGAAACTTTTGTTCTATGTAACGAAAACAATCACCTTCCTGATTTAAAGCCTTTACATACTGCTTTATTAAACCAAGTTTTATATGGAGAGGCGGAAGTAAGACTTTTGATTTGTTAATCAATGACTCTATGATGATGTTCATGGATCCCGGTTTCATTGTGTTCCTTTCTGGCCACACTTTTTTCCGGTAGTGGTTCTTCCGATCTCTGCTATCCCACAGACATAGAAAGCAGGGATATTTAGTAAAGCCAGATTGTTGGCCTAGAATCATGGATGTGATTTTTAGATCGCCGCAAATTTGCCATTTATGCTCGTCATATTTTATTTTCTTCAGGACCATCTTGATATTTGTATATTCTTCTTTCATGGTTAGTGAATGCGCGATTGGAACACTCGCATATTTATTTGTATTATGGAGCAGAACAGCTTTCAAACTACGCACAGAAGAGTCGATGAATAGTCTCCACTCCTCGTCTCTATAACAACCCGGTTTCAAGGCATTCATCAATCCATTGACATCGGAACAGAATACTAATGAACATTTCTTATCATGAGAAATACTGCCGGAAATCCTTCTCTCGATCTCGATAAAAGTAAGCTGTTGCTCCTTTTGACAATAAATTCTTCCTCTTTAATGTTGTAGCCAAATATTCTGCCCCATCTTTCGGCAGTCCCAAGTCTCGTATAAGATCGTTAAGTTCTTGTTGCGTGAATATTTGTGGCATCTCTTTTCTATTACGTAGTTTAAAGTCTTTATCACTTTGTTCACTCTCACTACCGTCGTCATAATTATCATTACTTGCGCTTTCGGTATCATTGGATTTATCAATACTGAGGCTTCTGAAAGAACGCATAGTCGCTGTATCTAAGTCTTCTATTTTTGACACCGGATCTTCGTTGGCAATTACAGGCTTGGTTACTGTCTCAACATCCGCGTAAGTGATCTTCGATTTATTGTTTTTATTGAATCCGGTCACGTTGGTCACAAAAATAGCACTGGTCCTGACGTAGTGGTATTCCCCATATCATAGGTACTTTAAACCTTAAATATTTCTGGTCCTGATTTTTTTCCCAACGACACAGCATTATATTACAAGGACTGCATATTGAGTGCGGTACCCAATTCGTTTCTTGATTGCTGACTTTGCAACCGAAGCAATTTTTATAAATGTTTTTAATTCTCTTCGTGATTGCTCGTCGGTTTTTAGAAATTTCAAATTTACCACAAATGTAGCAAAATTGGTTGGCCTTTCCATTACAATTATGTGTAGAAGATGCGGCTTCAACTAATTGTTTTGGACGAGAATTGCGATTTCGATTAATTGATTTTTTAGAATTCATGGTATAATTGAAAACCAGCACGTTAGGGATCCTGTCCCGATCGCAGGTGAGTCCACCGTCCTAGGGGTGATAACCCTAATACCTCCCCAGGCCTAAGTATCAGGGCTTTCCGACTTTGATGAGGACAATGTCAACTCATCGTCGGACACACTACGGCTTCATCCTCGCACCCTAACGTCCCTTGCAGGGCAGCGCGCCTTCGCTGGCTTCGTTAACATGATGGACCGCTAAGCGAATCATTCTACACATCCCCTTTCGGGGCAGTTGTCATCGCCCGCCTGTCTATCATGCCAGCAGATTCAGGAGTAGTTTCTATCCAAACACGACTTCATCGCGTAATGGACGCAAGAAGTATCCAAGTTCTTTTGTAGATCGGAGAAATGAGTCATAAACACAGAAACCATTGTGTTTTTTACGTCATGAAGCCAATCGAGGGTCCAATTTGGATTCATCGCATCCAAAACGAAAATGAAAATGAGGAAACTTTTGTAATATAATGTTCCTGACGTCGGATTTATATATTGTAGAAAGATGGCTGCTTCATTACAACAATGAATGGTATCTGAAAAGTGGCATAGGGCACTTTCACAGACTAAGACTGTAAAATGACTAAAAACTTCAAGGAATTGGGATGTCTGATGAATTTAAAAATACATTTCTTGGATTCGCACCTCGATTGGTACCCAAAAAATCTCGGTGATTATGGCGAAGAGCAAGAAGAACGATTCCATCAAGATATCAAAAAAATGGAACGCCGATATCAAGGGAGGTGGAATGAAAATATGATGGCTGACTACTATTGGACACTGGAAAAGAGATATACCACGAAGAGAGAGAAAGCGAAAAAACGAATGCCTTTGCACAGAACGTTTGAAAGCAAAAGAGTGCGCTACTCACGGTAAATACAGTTTCATTCTTGCTGTGGTCTCATATTTCAAGAAGGTATGCAAGGTATCTCATAGTATAGGTAGGTATGATGGATTCAGCACATTGACATATATCACCGGTTAACGTTTTTATTTAATTCCAGCCAAGAGTTGAACGATTTCTCCGTACAAAGTCGAATTTACCCCAAATTTTCATATTTTATGAGGTTGTAAAAACTGGGACCTGATGGAGTTAAACTGACCTCGGATTCGGATTCAGAGCACCAAAAAACAAGGGGTTAGGGGGGTCTAGTCTCTCGGACATACAACTTTTGTTTTTTTGTGTGCCTGTGTAATTTTTGATTATTTTTATTCGGAGAAAAAAACGAGAAAAATACAAATATTTCAAATCACCATTAAATCTACATAAAAAATAGATAAAACAACTTACCTTTATGTATTCGCTCAAAGCATCTATCAAAGTCTGACAGACTTCAGGAATTGTTTGTGAAATAGTGGATCTTGAGATTTTGAAAGTTACTTCCAGGGAACGGTAGGAATTACCACTCGCCAAAAAACGAAGTGTCATTCCTAGACGTTCTTTAACTGACACTGCATCGCGCAAATTTCTGCCGCATTTGGCAATTCTAGGTCCTATCATCAGGATAAGTTCTTCGAAATCCACCCCGTAGATGACATTCGGAAAAAATTTGAGAAACCTCCGTTACATCTATATTCTTAATTTAGATCATCTGGATCATCTAACACCAAATCTTTAATTAAATCACTACCACTATACTGACTTTTAGCTTTTAGGCTCGGACGAACCTAAAGTTTTACTTTTCTTTTTTTTTTAAATAATAAATGTTGCATAAGCCATAAGAACTTCTTCCTTGGATCACATTTTCTTTCAAACTGAGCTCACATTCGAAAAAAAATTGCTTTGGTGTAGACACTCAATATTTAGAGGTGGGAAGATTGTAGCGGGTTGCTGCGGGCTTTCTGCATCAACCTGGCAGGATAACCTGCGGTAACTTGCTTTGGTGTAGACGCTGCTTAAGATTCGTAGGGTAAATTACCGAGCTAAGAATGGTGTAAAAGAGTGTACAGCGAGACAAATCTCTCTTGTAATAATTACGTATGTGACCGCAAGGAGCGGTGAAAAAGGAAGAAGATTAAGATGGCGAAAGCCTAAAGAGAGCAAACGTTGTATCTCGCTCTTTCAGTTTTATTGAATATAGAATATTAATATTCAGACTTATAGTGAACTACTGTTTTTCACAAAGGTGGTAAAACGAACGATCAAAAAGCATCAAACAGCGGGAGAAAGATAAAGCAGTATACGACAGCTCAACACACTCAAAATCAACGGCGTAAAAAGGCAACATAACAGCAGAACATTCTCGATCGCCGTTCTCAGCAGCACAATAGCAGCCAAAGTCTCACATAAAGAAATCGGAAACAAAGCTCACAGCAAAGCTCACAGCTCGATTAAAAGTCGCAACGATGTCACAAGTCATCGTTCAGCGTACAAATATGGTATTACTAAGTAGAAAAAGTATCAGTCGTATGTAAGTCCATCTTTTCGTTGATTTATTATTATTATTTTCTATTTTTTTCTCTTATTCGAATTTAGACATGCTTAAAAACATTATTACGTAAGTAAAATAAAAACATCGTTGCAAATTCAATATCAAGAGACACGGTAGTGTCTCGCGCCAAGTACCGCGCAGCAGCAGCAAGGCACTCCGTGTATCTTTACGCGAGCCGGCTAGTTAGAGAACTCGAGATTATCAGACTCCAATAACCACTGAACGGATTGAGTTCTTACTAGGCTTAATCGATAGCTTGGGTTTAAATTATATAAGGAAAGTGTCTTTGTTTTCGCTCTACATATTCTATAAGCAGAGGTATTACGACGCAAGGTCGAAATGTGGAAATTTTTATTTAAGAAACGTCACCGTCACCGTCACCGTCACCGTCACCGTCACCGTCACCGTCACCGTCACCGTCACCGTCACCGTCGTCATCGCTACACGTATACTACACGTACACAACACATGCATAGATATATAGTAGTATCGCGCTACACGTATATACACGTACACAACACATGCAATAAATAGCAATGTATGCATCTTTTACGGTTGACTTGTTTGACGGAAGATCGCGCTAGCAGCGCTCTATGACATTGGCGGCATGCGTTATATAGTCCAGTCAAAATACGGAAAAAAGGGGGGGTACCTAGAAAAAATTGCAACACAAGGTTTTATTACGTCATTGTGTTCAGAAAAATATACTGAACAACATATCCAAATTCCGCCATTTTCCGCTATCCCTAAGTATGTTTTTTATTAACAATTTATAAACAAATTCGATTTTCTCCACAAATACGATGAATTTCGAAATTTTTGTAGAGATCAAAGTTGTAGAACAAACAAATATCTACAAAAAATGTTCTTATGAGTTTTTCGAAATATCTCATATTATTTGAGATATTTGCAACGAAACTTATAACATTATAGCGCTGCGCGCTTACGGCCAACAGTAGCCAGATAAATTAGCATCTGTTTCCAGGGTGGCCACAAGGAGGCTGTTGGCTCGATTTTCACCTCATTTTTTGTTTTTTTTGTTTTTGTTTTTAATTTTTTTTAATTTTTGTTTTTAATTTTTTTAATTTTTTACTACAGCATTTAATTTGTTATTGCGCTCAAGACTTGCATTATTAATACTATTAGCACCCTTTTGTGTTAAAACAAAAGCATCATCTGTTTCACTGACATTTTTTTTGCATATAATGCAAAAAGACTTCATGGTGCAAATATACAATTTTTAGTGTTATCTATGCTACATGTATATGTTTATATATATATATATATATATGTACATTCATATTATTTATTTATATATATATATATATATATATATATATATATACACACACACACATATACAGGGTGTCTCACAACCTCCGTACAATACTTTGTGAGCGTGTTCTAGAGGTAAAATAGAGTCAAAAATTCTAATACAAAAATTTTGAGGCTGCAATAGTTTTTGAGTTGAATCAATTCACCTTGTAAAACCTAGAGAACTAGCAGCGACCGGTAGAGACTGCCGTGTGCTTGTTAGGACTCTCCGCTCCGCGCGTAGCCTAGTAGCTCTTGTTGCAAATATCTCAAGTAATATGAGATATTTCAAAAAATTCATAAGAACATTTTTTGTAGATATTTGTCTGCTCTACAACTTTGATCTCTACAAAAATTTCGAAATTTATCGTATTTGTGGAGAAAAACGAATTTGTTTATAAATTGTTAATAAAAAACATACTTAGAGATAGCGGAAAATGACGGAATTTGGATATGTTGTTCAGTATATTTTTCTGAACATAATGACGTAATAAAACTTTGTGTTGCAATTTTTTCTAGGTCTAATCGTATTTTGACTGGACTATATAGCGGCACGTGCGCGGTTAACCTCACATTCGAGTCGAATAAATAAAGAAAAAACAGTGTTAAGTGTTAGTTATGTATGCTCATGGTATTTAGTAATCACAATGTGTGTGTGTGTTTGTATGTGTGTGTGTGAGCCGTTTATCAAGATTTAAGGATTTATTAAGGGGTTTACATTTCAATTTTATTTTTTACAGTGCCGCAAAACAATGTTTAGAAAAACTTTAAATTGTATTTTCATACGGGTACGTACATCTACAGGTATTAGAGCGACTGACTTTTATGAGCACTACTTTATGTCCAATACAACTGATATGGAATTAGCCAGTATAGATTGCTACAAGGTAATCAATTATACAATAGTACATTATAATTAGTTGATATTTTTATAAATATCAGAATTTCCGAATTCTGACAGTATTAGAGAATAAAAAGTTATCTAATTTTTTAAATATTACCGGAATGTATGAAATTACTCCCACTTTATATTAATTGTTTTTAAATCAGTTTGTTTATTTATTATAAGGTTTATGTTTATTAGAAGCTGATATGACGATTGATGATATAATAATTGTTACATATTATATATTTAGAAAATATTATCCATATGATCTTATGGCTGGGTATGGTGCTTCCCTCTCAATGGGTACAGAGTGTCTTTGGCATGCCTTCGGTGGTTCAAGTTGATACAGATCGTGCTACATTCCTAGTATTAGACACTCCTTTAAATAATAGAATCACGAATATTATGAATTTAATACATGCTGAAAGGCATCGCTGTATGAGAGTAAGTCGTTTGATAAAACTGATATGGTTAGTCAGTATAGATTGCGACAAGGTAATCAATTGCAGTGCAATAGTACATTATAAATAAAATGTGATCATCATAAGCATATAGAATATTTTTAAATAAAATGTGATTATGCGTAGCGTAAACTACTTTTAAAATAAGATGTTTATTTATTTTGTAAATGAGAGATAAGATTGTAAAAATATTCTATATGTTTATAATAAGATGTGTGTGTGTGTGTGTACTGTAACAATTTCTTTCGTTTTAAACTTTAAACTTTTAACCCAAAGAGGACTACAAGCCCCCGCCGGGTTAATAAAAATACAAGTGCATAATTAAAAGTTTAAATCTTAAGAAATTATTATAGTATACACACACACACACACACATCTTATTATAAACATATAGAATATTTATAACAAAAATATATTATAGATTCTCTTATTTATAAAATAAATAAAACATCTCATTTTAAAAGTAGTTTACGTTATGCATGAAGGAACAAAACATCACATTTTATTTAAACATATTCTGTATTTTAATGATAAGATACACATACAATTCTTTTAATTTAATGTTTTGACTGATGCATTTGTATTTTTATTAATCTAGTGCGGACTATCCCAAAAAGGACTTCCAGCACCCACCGGGTTAAAAAAAATAAAAGTGCAAGCATTCACCTGGTGCGGACTATTCCAAAAAGGATTCCCAGCACCCACCGGGTTAATAAAAATCTAAAGTTTTATCATTTTATTTAACTTCTAACGCTATTATAATTTACTCTGTGTGTATGTGTGTGCGTGTGTATTATCTCTTTACGTGTGTGTGTGTATATAATAATAATCTTTATTGGTCAGCCAAAAGGCCTAAAGCCAAGGAACTTGGTTTACAAAAGTACTTAACCGCACTTGCTCTCACTCACACATTCCCTATTCATTCGCCCTCTCCTTTTTTTTCTAGGTTCCGCTTCCATCCAACCCACTGTATCCTTCCTTCCTTCCTCGCTTAAGATATCCTTTATTCTAATATTCGTGCTGTCTACATGACTCCTTATGTGCTCAATCGTTCCTTCCTCCTCCTCGCAGATTCGGCATCTTTTTTCGGCTCCTCCTTTCCAATATTTATTCCTCTCCTCCTTGTTCCCGCACCTCCACCTTGCTATTAACTTCTGACTTCCTTTCCTCCTTTTTTCCTTAGATATTCCAGCAGTCCCAGTGTTACAATCTCCTTATACCGTACATTGTATTTCGAATTCCTTATCTTTTTTATCCCTCCATTCACTGCCCTAACCTCTCTCTTTCTCTCTCTCTCTTATTATCTCACACACGTCCATATCTCCCTCTCTTAACTGCTTAATTCCCTCAAAGCTAAACCCGTTCTGCCTATAAAATCCTTCCCTCTCATCCTTCCCTCCTTCACTCATTCTCCTTCTCTCCCTTTTTTTTATGCATTCTATTATTAGCTTCCTGTCTCCGTCTTTCAACACATTCTCCTTAAACTTTACTGCTCTTCTTCCTGCTATTGTATCTATACTCTCTATATTTGTTCCTTTATAAACTATATAATCCGGCGTACAGGAGTCGAGGTTCAAGGACCATTTAACATACTTCTTTTGTATCCCTTCCAGTTTCTTTCCTTCCCTCCATCCCCATACTTCTGCCCCGTACATAACTATTCCTAACACTAAATACTTAAACAATAACATCCTTCTCCTAAAATCATCTCTAAACCTGCGCTCCCCTATCCCCCATACCTGACCTATCACCATGTTCGTTTTCTTTTTCAGCTCCTTAATTTGACCATCGTTTTCCCCATTCCTCTTTATTACATAACTTAGATACTTAAGTTTTGTTACCTCTTCGATCTTTTCTCCTTCCCATTTCCACTTCCTCTCTCTCCTCCTACTTCCTCCTTTCTTAAAGCAGACCATTTTGGATTTTTCTGTGTTCAGTTGTAACTTTTTCCTCTTCAAAAATCTCTCCATTCTTTTTAACATCTCTTTCGTTCCTTCTTCACTTTTTGCCAGGATAACTAAATCATCTGCATAAGCCAGTGTCCATATCTTTTCCTTTCCCACCCAAACCCCTGTGTGTGTATATATATATATATATATATATATATATATATATATATATATAGTGTGTATATATATATATATATATATATATATATATATAATGTATGTATATATGTATATAAATTAATTTTGATGTGATCTTATTACTTAAGATTCAGTTGGTATATTTTGATGAATATATGCAAACGTGTATGTGAATGTTTTTGAATTGAATCAATTCTGTATAATTTCTCGATTCACTTGTATAAATGTCTATGTGTACACGCACCGGCAGGAATGGAGTCCCTCGGTAAATGTATGCGTATGTGTATGACAGTCGAAAGCGTCACCGCATACACACAAAGCGCGACGTATGTGTCACTTGAAGCGCGGAGGAGATCAAGCAGCGAAGGAGAAATTGGTAGGAGGCAATCCGATGTTGCATCCTTTTCGCAAATCGCACGATCGAGAGAGAAAGCAATGCAAGACGTGATGTCAGTTAGAGGTGTCCCTACAGCCGTCTCACTCACTCGACGCTCGAATGGAGAGAGTGCGAGTGAGAAAGCTATAGGACACCGCGCTGTCTCTATCGGCGTCTCGTTCGCTCCAATATCGAGCTGTCATTCTTTCCTTTTTCTTTCCTTTAAGAAACGTAGCTGAGCCGCGTGCATTAATTATATTAATGAATAGATATTAAATATTTAAAAAATATTAAAAAACATTAATATTTATAAATGAATATTATTATTAATAATATTATTATTGATAAATATAATATAAATAAATATTAACAATATTATAATAGATAAGCTTGCGCGTGTTATAAAACAAATAGATTGGTAAGAATTAGGCCTATAACGAGCAATTATGAGTGTTTTCATAGTAATTAACTTTATTATTATAGAGTTACAAGATTCTTTAAGACGGAACATTTCGACACTTACTTGTGTCTCTTCAGCCGCTAACGAATGAATACATTTAAATTATGGATATGTCAAATTTTATTTTAAATGATTGCGAATCGTTGGTGTTTTTGACGCAACATCTTTGAGGTATTTTTTTAACATTTTAGTATTGTTGACTATGGACGTTCGATACACAGTTCCGTCGTTCGTTCCGTCTTAAAGAATCTTGTAACTCTTTTTATATAATAATCAAGTTAATTACTATGTAAACACCAATAATTGCTCGTTATATGCTTCAGTTTTACCAACCAATAAATATTAATAAATATTAAATATTATATAATATTAATAATATTAGGAATTATTTTATTTCAAAACAAGGAAACGAAATGAACTAACGATAAAACGCAAGTTAATTTTTCTGGAATAATAATTTGTGGAATTATAATCTGTAAGTATAACAGTTTTTGTGAACGATATATATTTTTCTTTGGTTATTGGAAGAACATCGATTCTCCCTTTGAACGCTGTAGCTATTTCTTTAATTATAAAATGTGCGTCGTAACCGGATAAATTGTGAAATACTATTGGAATGCAAAAAGATTCTTTATAATTTAGATTACACTTTGAATGCGCGGGACCTCTGTACCGCCCGGTGAGGTGGCAATGATCGCGTACGCGTATATCATCTTGTGTGAATGGTTTTTCACACATATGATAATGCATTGCGCTATGAAATTTTTCAGACTCATCAGATGTCAAATTTATCATGGGGACATTAGTTGATATAATAGTGTGTACGTGTTGTGCTAAATTTTTAAGTTCTTTGGTGAACCATGATACGCAATCTACACTACGATGAGAATGATACGCGGATAATGAATTATTGTACGAGCAATGTACATAATAAGCTATGCTAAATACTTTGTGATGTTGATATAAATTTTTCTCCTTATCTGTCTTCGCTAAGATGCATTCCAAGTCGGCATACACCACGAATGGAAGCCGCTCTTTGTTGTGGTAGTTTTCGAATGTGAGCCACTTGTCATCTCTCGGTAACAGGATAGCGCAGTCGTTCATCTCCCGACAGTCTACCATGTGTGACTGTAACTTGTTGTCTGAATGGAAGTAGTGTAAACATCTAAAAAAAAAAAAATGAATTTCATCTTTTAAAAAAAGTTTTTAAATTTTATATATTATGTTCTTATTAAAATATACGTACCAATCACAGATATATTTCATGTGTTCTTTTTTGCTCAATTGTGATGATACAAGCCGGGATAGATTCTTGATCCATGTGAAATGTCCAACGCTGTTGTTATGTGGATCTTCCACGTACAGCAAGTTGACATGCTTGTCTTTCTTCAGTTCACTGAGACGTAGGGAGGGACCCACCCGAACAAGTGTCCACAATAATGATACAATAATGACGGACAGGCAAACAATGGATAAAAGTTTATCGCCGCAGGGGATTCGGACCCCCAGTGGCAGGCGCGTGGAGCTTACGGTCCCTGAGCTCCCGTCGTCTTCATCGAGCGTAGGGCCCACTTCCCCGTTACTGGCGGGCGGGGAGAATGAAGAGACGACCGCTAAGAGATTTCTAGATGAGGACCAAAACGATCCGCTCGTTATGAACATAGCGGAGTGCCGCCCGTTCAAGGACGAATTCGCTGATTCCCAGCAACAGGATCCTCTTCTTTTAGACGATGTGGCGATTCCATCAGCTAGCGCCGGTGTCGCTGGAAAACGGAGAGCGAAGGCCTCCCCGGACGCTATCTCTTCGAGCGACGAGGAGAGACGGGAAGGCAACCAATCTTTGCTCGGACAAATGAAGCCTGTCACTGTTTCACTGAGGAGATTAAGATCGGCGAAGAAAAAGCCGCCCGGGGAATTTGTCAACCCGATCGAGGATAGGGCTCTGGCTGAAGCAGCCTCTCTTCCCGGGATGTTGACAGACGTAGAGCTGGAGTCGGAGGTGGAACTGATCCCGTTACTTAGAGAGTTGCCAATCAGGAGCCAGACCCCTATCAGGAGCGAGGCCCCTTCAGCGGGTCAGGCAAAGAAGGGGGGTTCTAAGAAAAAACGCCCTCCTCCCAGGAAGAAGCCCCCGAATAGTTCCGCATCCATTGTCTCGGCTGACGAGGACATGGATTTGGACTCGGATTTTATCTCTGGGGATCTCGAGATAATGGGTGCCTCAGCTCTCGGTGCCATGGGCTTGAATCATCTTAAGGAGGCCAACGTTCTGAGGGGGAAGCATGGCCACCTCAACGGCAACATAAGCGGGAAAATCAAGCAGAAAATTATTAGGACGATGTCCATTATAAATACCTTGATTTACAAGGCTGAGGCGGCTGGTGACCCGGCGTTGTTGAGAGCACAGAACAGGGAACTCACTGCAGAGGTCACGCAGCTCAAAACTCAAGGCGTGATAATGAAGAGAGAGCTGGATGAGACCAGAAACCTGATCGGAGGTCTGAAGAAAGAGATCTCCGATCTCAAGGACAAGCTGGATGATACCGAGGAGGATAGGAGGAAGGCCCGCGAGAGCCACCGGATCATTCAGCGGAAGCTGAGTGAGTTTAATAGGAGACCTCAGGTTGACACTCCGGTGCCCGAGACTCGCGAGATCCCTCGTGTCGCGGTGCCGGCTCCAGGCTTCCCCGATGCCTCGGTGGTTGACTTTCCTCCGTTGGCTCGGGCTTCTGCGTCGCTGGTTACTGAGGCAACGGCGGGGGTACCCGGACCCTCTGGAATTGCTGGAAAAAACAAAAAAGGATTAGATGAGAATGCGGCTGCGATGAAGAGCATCAAGGACCAAATCAAGAAGCTCGAAAAGAAAAGAGCGGAGCTGATGATCCGGAAAGAAGAAGACAGCGGCAAGGACGGTGACCGCGGACGGAAAAATGATACTCCTCGGAGAATAGAGAGACCTTTGCCGCAACGTACCCCGAAGGCTAAGCCGAGGATCACATTAAGTGTTCAGCTGGTTCCTCCAAGAACCAAGCCTGATAATAAGGGGAGGTACGGAGGCACCGGCGTGGATACCGGTTCTGATGGGAGGACTCGTGACAATGCCCGGCAAGAGAAGGCAGAATGGACAGAGGTCTTCAAGGCACGGCGCCGTAATAATAGCGGGAAGGACCGAAGAGATCAGGTTGGTACCCCCGTTTCTGGGAGGCAAGTCATCGGATCCAACGTTAGGCCAAACGATGACAAGCCCAAAGCGACGACACGCAAACTCCCGAAGACCTCTGCGGTCATGATCGTGGGTCGCGAGGAAGGATTCTCGTACGCGGAGGCTCTCAAGAAGGCGAGAGAATCTATCTCTTTGGACGATCTTGAGATAGATAGGACCAAAATAAGGAGAGCCGCTAACGGTGGTATCCTCATCGAGGTGTTGGGCCCAGGTGGTGCAGGGAAAGCGCTGGCCTTAAAAGACAAACTGCACGGGATTCTGCAGGACAGGGCAGTCGTGTCCAGACCCGTGGCCAAGGGGGAGATCCGGTTGATCGGCCTTGACTGCACAACCTCGACGGAGGAAGTTCTGGAGGTCGTCGCTGCTTGTGGAGGATGCTTGAGGAGCGATGTGAAAGTAGGAGAGATCCGGCCCCTAAACAATGGCCTGTTTACGGTGTGGGTGCAGTGCCCGCTCGGAGCAAGCCGTCGCCAAGCTGAACAACCTGAGGAAAGTGAAGATTGGGTGGACGCTGGCCAGGGTGGAGGCGCTCAGCGCTAGGCCACTTCAATGCTTCAGGTGCTGGCGTTTTGGACATCTGAGGAGCTCCTGCTTTTTCCAGGAAGATTTTAGTGGCCTATGCTTTAGGTGCGGTGGCTCGGGCCATCCGGCAAGGGCCTGTGGCTTGCCTCCCAGCTGCAAGATCTGCCAGTTGGAGGGTAGGGATCACGGTCACAGACTCGGATCCGACCTCTGCACAGCGGACCGGAAGACAAGGGGCACCGGCCCCGCTCCTGGGTCCGAGGTTGCTAACCCGGATCGGAGGACCAAGCCTATGACGATCGATGGCGATCCAGGTCCTTCAGGCCAACGTATGTCGTAGCACGCCGTCGCTCGACTTGTTGATGCATTCGGCGAGGGAGTTGAGTTCCGGTTTGCTACTGGTCTCAGAACCGAATCATATTCCGGACTCTCCCGGATGGTTCGCGAGTGCCGATAAGGGTGCGGCTATCTTCGTGGATGCCAACATCACCAGACTAAGAAATTCGCTATCGGTGCAAGGATCTCGCTTTGTGACCGTAAATTGCGGGTCGTATTTGGTCCTATCGTTATACGCCCCTCCGAGCATCGATTTGTTTGAGTTCAACGCTCTTTTAGACGAACTTTCTTGCGCTCTGTCCTCTCGAGTGGACAAAATTATAATGGCCAGGGACTTTATCGCCAAGGCGAGAATTTGGGGCTCTAAAACGACCGACAGGAGGGATCTTTTGCTCACGAGGTGGGCGGCCGAGCGAGACCTCCGAATTGTGAACGAAGGTCAGTCCCCTACGTGTGTTCGTCCGCAAGGTGAATCGATAATAGACCTCACGTGGGTCTCCTCGGACTTGTTACAGCGTGTGGCTAACTGGCGGGTCAGAGGTGACATGAAGTCACTCTCCGATCATTGTCCCATTACCTTCCAGATTGAAACGGGTTGGGTGCGCCCACCTCCTAATAAAACGTTACAGAGGAGATGGAACCCGAAAAAATTTAACTCGGATTTGTTCCGTGCTTCGCTGCACTGGAGAGCCGGAAACCCCACCATGGAGGATCCCGGGGACATTGAGCAGGTATTGAAATGGCTCGATATATCTATGGAAGAAGCCTGCGATGTGGCCGCCCCGCGGATCGGCCCTCGTCGACCTCGCCGCAAGGCATACTGGTGGTGCGAGTCCGTGGCGGATCTTCGCCGCCAATGTACCCGAGCCCGTAGATCATGGCAACGCGCAAAGAAGAGGAGGCGCTCCAGCGAAATCATCACTGATCTTGGAGTCCGGTACAGGCATCTCCGCAAGGACCTCCGCCTTGAAATTGGCAAGCGCAAATCTGCAGCCTGGCAAGAACTGTTGGGTTCTGTCGATAATGACTCTTGGGGACTCCCATACAGGCTGGTATTGAAAAAACTAAAAACGACCTCTCTTGGGTTGACCGAAGTTTTGGAGCCGGAGATGCTAATCGAACTTTTGGAGTCTCTGTTTCCGCCGAACAGAGAACCGGACCCGATCGCCGACTGGACCGATTTTATCTGGAACGATGAGTGGGCAACCAGTTCAACGGAGGTTAACGAGGCGATTAAGAAAGCCTCGGCATCGTGGTCCAAGGCTCCTGGACCAGACGGGTTGAGGATGGCTGTATGGAGGCGCTCCACTTGGGAGTTCCTACATTGGATGAGTCACTTATTCAATCTGTGCCTCATAAAGGGTGAGTTTCCCCTACAATGGAAGGAGGCGAATCTGGTCTTGATTCCCAAGGAAAACACGCCGTCGGCTGGCCTACCCAAGGTCAGACCGATATGCCTGCTCAACGATGTCGGGAAGATCTTTGAACGCGTCCTAGAAGCCAGGATTCATCGGTGGCAGGAGGGGAGTCTGGAGTCCGGACTTTCCGAATTCCAATTCGGATTCAGAAGACACCGGTCAACGTGCGATGCCCTCCGACTACTCAGGGAGTTAACTTCCGCATCGGTGAACGAGGGTGGGTTTGCAGTGGTCGTCTCACTAGATATACGAAACGCATTCAATAGTGTCCCGTGGAGGGTTATTCGTCAAGCTCTCAAAGATAAATCGTTTCCACCATACATGAGACGGATAATAGACTCGTATCTAGCTGATAGGTCGATACGATATATAGGTAGGGATGGAAAGAGCCATTCCTGGCCTATGGAGGCTGGCGTTCCCCAGGGCTCGGTGTTGGGCCCAGTCTTGTGGAACCTGGCATTTGATTCTATCTTGGACACTGCCGAGGACGACGAGAACAGCAACATCCTCTGTTACGCCGACGATACGTTGGTCGTTGTCACCGGCAGAAGCTGTGGATTGACGTGTCTTAAGGCAAGTATCCTAGTCAATCGAGTAATACACAGGATCAGGGAGCTAGGTTTGTCCGTCGCCACAAACAAGACAGAGGCGATCCTGTTTCACGGCAGGAGAGTGGAAGATCTACCGAGCTCGATCTCCATCGGGGACACGATGGTAGAGTTTCAACCTAACATAAAATACCTCGGGGTTATGGTGGACGTGCATTGGACTTTTTCGGATCATTTTCGATTCGTGATCGAAAAGACGGAGCGCGTAGTCAGGGCTCTGAACGAATTGATGCCCAACCTGAGGGGGCCGGATGAGCGACGTCGTCGCCTCTTCTTGAACGTTGTGACGTCCGTTGTACTTTACGGCGCGCCGGTCTGGGGCGATAGAATTGCGAGGAGCAGGATGTTGCCGGCACTGAATAGTTTGCAGCGAACGATCGCGCAGCGCACTATTTCCGCCTATCGCTCCGTCTTGCGCAACGCGGCGCTCATGCTAGCTAGAACTCCTCCGTTCGACCTTCTGGCTAAATCTTGTATGAGAACGTACGAACGAGTTAAATCCGCCAGAGAGGAAGGCAACATTTGTCGGGAAGTGCTTAACGAAATCAAGGAATCGGAAACTCACAGAACGATGACGGAATGGAGGGATATCCTGGAGAAACCCAACGCACCAGGTGAGTGGACCAAGATGGCTCTTGTTCCTCACTTGGAAGCCTGGATGGCGCGAGAACCGGGTACAGGAAGCATGACTTTTCATCTGACCCAAGTCTTCACGGGTCACGGATGCTTCGCCGATTTTCTCCTGAGGATAGGCAAGCGGGTCGACGCCTCCTGCGACTTTTGCGGCGATGAGGACGGAGTCTATCATGTGCTGAGAGAGTGCCCCCTCTGGGACTGGCAGAGGATATCTATGAAACGCCAGCTGAAGCTCCCCCGGGACTTTACTTTGGGGGATGTGGCGGAGGTTATACTGGAGTCCAGGGATAATTGGAAGGTCTTCTCAGCGTTCGTGGAGGAGGCATTGCGCGACAAGGAGGAGGAGGGGAGAAGGCGCGAGAGAGCCGAGACTCCTTCCACCTCGGACGGGGATGACGGACCCGAGTGAGATGACAACGCGCCAGTATCACGGTTCCGTAATTACCACACATTTATGTCTCATCGTTTTGTTTTTCACTTGTTCATTCATTTATTCACTCACCCATTCATTATTCATCCCTTCATTCATTGTGCAGTCATTCGTTCTTCACTCATTCATTCATTCACCCACTTATTCATTCATCTCGTGCATCTCATTAACGCGTATATTTCTAACGAAATTGTGGCATATAACGGAGATCGTGTCTGACTTATCCATACAGGATCCTCCGTTCATTAGTTAGTTTGTCTGTCTTTATTTATCATTTTAACATTTTAACTGTTATTTAATTGACATTCGGCTCCTTCGATTTCGGGATAGTTTACCTTTTACACTGTTATTTTTATCTTTACACATTTACTTTTTATCGTATTATTATTATTTATTTATTTATTTATTTATCTATTCTTGTATATTTTACCGTATTCGTTCGGAATACGCGTTCTTTATGCGACCGACAGTGTTGAGGATATCGGTCCATGTTTGCAGGTGCGGATATCTCGGGATATCCTGTTCTCTGCGGTATACATGCACTTATATTTAAGGGAAGGGGGGACACTCTACACATACACTTTCACACGTATACACTCTTCTAACACTAACAGGGCTTTTCCTTTCTATTCTTCGCTCAATACCAACACTGTCTTATACTATATCTAAGGGGGGGTATTTCTTTTTTATCGATTCTGTCTTGAAACCGAAGGGGGGCGTAGAATTACGGAGTCAGGATCATTAGGGCTGCCGGCTCCGGGGCAGTCATGCGCAAGCGGTACCCCCGGACCCGGCACGATGATTTACCATCTTCTCGTCGTAAAGAGTCCCAAGGATGGTTCACGGGGGGGAGGTTTTAGTGCGGTGAGAGTCCCACAGTACCTGGCCGTACGGGCGGTCAGGTCTGCATTAGGCATTTCCTCCTCCCTCGTAAAAAAAAAAAGTTCACTGAGACGTATCGGGGCAATGCCCACGTTCCCTTCACCGCGTAGTATCAATGTGTGTACATTAATTGAAATGTCGTTCGCATGTTCAAACCTTTTAATTTGATTCACAGTCACTGGAAACTCAATGCCCTGGAGATTCAGCACTTTTGTATAATCGGATAGGACGATTCCCGTTCCGTGTCTCTTTCAGCAGGATATAGAGCAGCAACCACCGCCCACGCGAAACAGGCATTGTCATTAGATTTCACATTAACCACTGCTCTTTTTAACATTATTTCCCGCGGTAATTTAATATAACATCCCGCGTGCATTGGATTATATTTGTTTATATTTACAGTCAAATCGAGTATCCGCGACAGTGCCCAACCGCTATCGCGTTCTTGAAATTCTTCTAATGATGCTAGAGTGGGCTCGACAACGCGTCGCTCATACCACTCGTGTAAATCAGATGTCTGAAAGAGTTCATAGTTTCGCGTATTGATTGATTTATTTGCAAGTTTATCACCCGCCACAAACTCACCGTTAAATACTGTATTAATTTTCACATTAATGTGTCTTTCCATAACTTTTCGCACGTTCTCGAGCACGATACCGCTAGCATCCTCGAGAAATTGACGAGGTTCGATGTGGTTGTGATTGATGACCGCACCAGTCAATATGCGGCTCTCGAACGCTTTATCAATTTCACGCCAAATGAGTCCTTCTTCTCGCGCACTGCATCCTGCACCTGCATGTATGAAGCGTCTGCGTAGCAAGTTTTTCAGACCTTCGAGTCATGCAATTCGGGCAACCAGTGATTGTCGATTTCCAATCGATAATCGTGGACGTTTGATTCGACTTTGATCTTCCAGCGACTCGATACATGCATCACATTGCGCCTCCCACGTAACGTACTCTTCTACCGAATTCACTACAGCAGCTTGCTCACACAAATTTTGTTCCTCCATATTTCCAAAACTAATAAGATCTTGATGACTGTTATCTCGGAACCTCGGATGAAAATACTGATAGAGTGTGCCTCTTTACCATGATTATATATCTCCTTGTACTGTGAAGCGTCTCGTATCACATTTCAGCTAAATCTTTATTTCGCGATTTGTCGTATATACGTTTTCATCAGATTGATTCTTGCATTTTAGAGATGATACCATCTCAAAGTCAAAAGTTTAAGATTACATGCAGCTGTACTGTTAGCGCATATTTGATGTTTCATATTCTTCTTTTCACATGTTTTCAGACAATGTTATCTCAAAGTCAAAAGTTTCACATTACACGCAGCCGTACATTGGCGCGTGAAAAATTTAGATTACATCACATTTTTGCTTAAATTTTATAGACTGACATCTCAAAGTCAAAAGTTTAAAATTACATGCAGCTGTACTATTAGCTTACTTTTTAATCTTAGCGTTTCGTCTTTTTGTCACGCACTTTTTCAGACGTCATCTCAAAAGTCAAAAGTTTAAAATTACATGCAGCCGTACATAGGCGCGTGAAAAATTTAGATTACGTTGCTTTTTTGGCTAATTCTTTTTCTCACGGTTTGACACGTACATTTTTGATCGAACATTCTGGTATGATTTTATCACAAATAGCAGCCGTACATCGGCGCTTGAATATAACACATCAACAATAATCCCCTCCCTCCACGAATAGTAGTCGTACATCGGAGGCGCTTGAATAATACATCAGCAATAATCCCCTCCGCAATGCAATTTGCAGCATTGGAGAATTTTAATATAAAATAATTTAGTTTTGTATCAGCCGCTTGTGTGAAAGGTTCATATTCTGCTGAAGGAAGCAGTATGAATTACTACGTTCCGATTCAGGATGATAAAATTCCAACGAAGAAATGTAACAAGTAAGTTTCGACAAAACATTATATATTTTATATTTTCCTTATAATTTATTAAAAATATTTTTTATAGCATTTCATCCGAGCCTCGTCGTGCGGTTCGTATACTTGGCAGAAGATACGCCTTAACTCCTACATCGTATAAATATTTAGAGATTGGAATCAGTGTCGGAACTGTATCATATGTGGAATTAGTACTTGGTAAATAATAGAGGTGTTAAAGTTAAGAATAAATTTAATCATGTTCAAATCGCGAACGATCAATTTACCGATGCTAAATTCAAGAATAATAAAGTCATAAATTCTCGCAGCCGTGCGGCCTTTACAATAGAGACAATCAGCAAATACGCGCTCAATAACAATCGATATATTTGCTCCTCTTTGTATTTACATCTCGTCGGTAATCAAAAGACAACCGTTTCGAGATTCATCGAAATATTCAGCGTTTACCCGGAGCCGGAGATTCCCCTTCTCCGTTCTTCGAAAATTCGAGACGTTTCTCCGAAGGGCTATAAATATCGAAGCCACGATCGTCTAACATCCTTTGTCAAGCATATAATCGATCATTCAATAGTCGGTACCTCGAATTCAAGTGCGCGCACGGCGATAAGCTAACTATCTGTATTGCGATCGGAGCGTGTGGAAACATTGCGAGTGTGATTAATCCGAACGTTGAAATTCGACGTAAAATTAAGCGGATCGGACACTTCAAACTTTGACGTCGTCATTATATTTAACGCGATTGCATTTTATCTTTATTGAAATACAGACTTTAATAACGTATCGCTTCTAACATCGCCTTTTGTTCAATTTCAATTTCCGATTTCCTCGATCATTATCTCTCTCACTCACTCCCGTCTAACTTTCTGCCGTCATTTTCAAAACCTCGACCGCAAAGCTGAGGAACAATAGCATTCGCTACCTCTCTCGCTCCTCAGTTTTTCCGAGCTTTAAATCCTGTCTCTTTACACTCAACTCTCTCTCGCGATCAGCAATCTCTCTGAACTCAGTTCGCCGTGACAAAATTCAGAACGTTTGCGCGCGAACATAATTTTGGTCCTTCGAGCCGGATTGTGAGAGAAATCTATACAGAACTTTCAAATAATCTCAGGAACCGCTGTGCTTCTAAGTGAACATTATGAGTGAGATTTTAACGAAGCAAGAAACCTTATTCTACTCGGTTTCTCGCGCGCTCGAGAACTTCAAAAAACTCGGCAAAAATAATTACACCGGAGCAAAAATTCGATCGCGCATCACAGCGCTAAAGGACATCTGGATAAAATGCGTGCAAACGCACGCAGATCTGCTGCGCATTGTCCCCGAGAAAAAAAGAGATGACATCAAGTACTTCAAGGATCATCACTTCGACAATCACGAAGACAAATACAACGAGGCATTGGACTACATGGCCGACTGTCTTGAGGAAATCGAGCCACACAATCAATCCATCGATCAAGGACATCAATCATCCCCGGTCATCTCATCATTGTCGCTGTCTCATCTCCCGCCCATTAAGATTCCTCCATTCTCAGGTAATTACGACGAATGGGAGACCTTTAGAGATAGATTTACGTCGCTCATTAGAAGAAATAAAGATTTAACGTCGTTCGCACGAATGCATTTTCTGTCCTCCAGTCTAACTGGTCGCGCTCTCGATGTAATAAAAAACATCCCTGTTACCGCCGCTAATTTTGATATAGCGTGGAAAGCTCTCGTGTCTCGATATGAGAACAAGCGTCGATTGATCGAAGGGCACGTGCATGCGTTATATAATTTACCGCAAGTCTCGCGTGAATCCGCCACGGAATTAAACGAACTTCGAGACAAAGCCAACCGCGCGATCGCGTCATTAAAGAATTTAAACCGATCCTCGGAAGAGATATTAAATGACATGCTCGTATACGGCGTATCTCAAAAACTCGATAACGCTACGCGGAAAGCCTGGAAATTAAAAGACAGCGACGATTCAACCATTCGAACTTTCGCAGATCTCGAAAAGTTTATATCGGCCCGCGCTCGTGCGTTAGAAGAATTGTATCCTTCGAGCGCGACCAAGCCCTCTCGATCTCAAAAGGTCGCATTAGCTACCGCCTCTACGGCAACAACGTTATCATGTCCGTTGTGTAAAGCCGCACATTTTATTAATAAATGTCCAAAATTTCTCAAGAAAAGTCCGAGTCAGCGATTAGACATAATACAACAAGCTAATCGATGTATCAATTGCTTGAGCACAAAACATGCAACATCAGCTTGTCAAAGTAAATATTCTTGTCGCACATGCCAAAAAAAGCATCACTCGATGCTACATGCTGACTCAAACTCATCTATGACTGAGAAATCAAATACAGCGTTATTGGAAGCGCCATCGAGCTCTCAAGAATCTCCTTCCGTGACTGTGTTAAATGCGACTTCACAGCTTCCGTCGCGACCGCACGTATTACTTGCGACAGCCCGCGTAAAAGTCGGTTCGATAGAAGGTCGTTCGACTATCATTCGAGCGTTACTCGATCAGGGTTCCGAACTCACTTTCATCACCGAACGTTTAAGGCAAGTATTAAAATTGCGCCGCTTTAAGCAACCTGTCTCGATCTCAGCCGTCGGATGCGTCAACGCCGGTAACTATCGTTATGCCGCAATCATTAAACTCTCATCAGTTATTGACACTCATCCTGTATTAACGACTACCGCATCCATATTAAATTCGCTAACTTCGTACTCTCCGTCGTCCGTGCTATCTCATGTCAATTGGCCGCATCTCGCCGGTCTCAATTTAGCAGATCCGGATCCGCTCAGCAAAGATCCAATTGACATAATAATCGGCGCCGATCTCTACAGCGAACTACTCCTCGACGGAATTCGAAAGGGCAGCCCCGGACTGCCTATTGCGCAACAAACAATCCTCGGCTGGGTACTCTCGGGCCCAACATCGATTTCAACCACTGCGCCTCGTACATTTACAGCACAGCATTGCTCAGGCACGCTCTCGCTTGATCAGGCACTCTGCAAGTTTTGGGAACTTGAAGAAATTCCATTCAAAACACCGTTAAGTCCTGACGAGCAACAGTGCGAAGAGCATTTTCTCGCGACACACGCGCGTCGCTCCGACGGCAGATATGTCGTAAATCTTCCATTCAAAAAGGGGCCTCCGATCGACATCGGTGAGTCCCGACAAATCGCGGAGCGCTGCCTCAAAGCTCTCCATCGCCGCTTTCAAACCAATCCTGAATTAAAAACGGAATACGCAAATTTCATTACCGAGTACGAAGCGCTCGGACACATGCGAAAAATTGAAAATCCCATCGACTTATCTCAGTGCGTTTACATTCCGCATCACCCGGTAATTCGCGAGACTAGCCTTACCACACATTTGCGGGTCGTATTTAACGCGTCAAGTAGAACGAGCAACGCGACGTCGTTAAACGACCATATGCTTATCGGTGCGAAACTACAAGCGGATTTGCCTGCGATTATTCTCCGATGGAGACAATATCGATATGTGTACTCTGCGGATATAACAAAAATGTATCGTCAAATCATGGTAAATGAAAGCGAAATAAATTATCAGCGCATTTTATGGAACGAAAATCCGACGGAACCTCCACACGAGTATCAACTCCTGACCGTGACGTACGGCACTGCGTCTGCGCCGTTCCTAGCGTTGCGTGTCCTTAAACAACTTGTTACCGACGAAGGCGAGTCATTTCCGTTAGCCGTTCCAGTATTGAAAAATAATACATACGTAGACGACGTTCTATTCGGAGCCGACGATATACCGCTTCTCCGCCAGACTCGCGATCAAGTTCGCGCCCTGTTGCAACGCGGCGGATTTGAGTTACGAAAATGGTCGAGTAATTCATCTAAGCTCCTCATAGATATCACTGCGGACAATCACGGGCTAGCATGCAATAAAGATTTGCAAGAAGACGAACGACTTAAAATTCTAGGAGTTAGTTGGAATCCGTCCCTCGACGTTTTCCAATTTCAAGTATCTCTCCCTCTCGTTAAGTCAGAAACAAAACGATCTGTCCTTTCAATTATCGCCAAATTGTTTGACCCGTTAGGGTGGAGTACGCCGGTTACGATTTCCGCCAAAATATTTATGCAAAAACTATGGCAAGTTAAATTAGATTGGGACGATAAACTTCCATCTTCTCTATTAGAACGATGGAGTGCTATTAAATCGTCTTTGGCGGGTATCGATAATCTCCACATTGAGCGATGGATTCAGAAGGGAGAAGACAGCATTCATTGCGAATTACATGGTTTCGCCGACGCGTCAACCGCTGCTTACGCCGCGGCGGTTTATATTCGCCTAACGTCGCTTTCGGGTCAAATCACATCGATGCTGCTAATTGGTAAAGCAAAAGTCGCTCCGGTGAAACCACTCACAATTCCGCGATTAGAGTTATCAGCAGCAGTATTATTAGCTCGATTAATCGAATTCGTCTGCACGTCGCTTAATCTCGCGAACGCTCCATGTTATTGTTGGACGGATTCGAGCGTGGTGCTTGCGTGGGTAACTCAACATCCGTCCAAGTGGAAGCTATTTGTATCTAATCGCGTTGCCGACATTCAATCGCGAATTCCGTTCGCTTCTTGGAAACACGTCTCAACCGGAGAAAATCCCGCCGATTGTGCGTCTCGCGGGATTCAAGGGCAACAGTTAGCATCTCATTCTCTCTGGTGGCACGGGCCGTCGTGGTTACGATTACCTGAATCTGAATGGCCTACGACGAACAATAATTCATTATGCGAAACATCTCTCGAAGAAGTCACTCACGCAAATACATATCATGCGGAATCAATCGAACCGTGGGATTTAGCTGCGCGATACTCATCCTGGCCTAAGCTTCTTCGAATAACAGCATATATTATTCGATATACGTCGCGAATCCGGTGCCCTACTGTACATCATGCGGAAATTAACGAGAGTCCGTCAGCTCTGTCTACCGACGAATTTCAAAGAGCTCGTATATTCTGGCTTACTCGCATTCAAGACGAATTGTTCGCGTCAGAAAAGAAAGCTCTATCACAACAACGACCAATCCTTTCGAAAAGCGCGATCTTATCATTAAATCCATTTCTAGATAAAGATAAACTAATTCGCGTCGGCGGGCGGTTATCTCACGCTCCATTTTCTCAGCTAAGAAAGCATCCGATAATACTAGCGTCACATCCATTGGTCGAGCTAATAATTCGAAACGCGCATTTACGATCAATGCATGCTGGAACTCAATTAACGCTTGCAACATTGCGACAAGAATTCTGGGTGATACGAGCTCGCAGTATAGTGAAAAATATCATTCATAAATGCGTCACTTGCGCGCGCGAAAAAGCCGAAATACCGATCCAGCTAATGGGAAATCTGCCGCGATTTCGAGTCTCTCCGCCCTCTCGCGCATTTCAACATTGTGGGGTAGATTACGCCGGTCCCGTACTCATTCGCTCAATGTCCGGTCGCGGAATCGCATCGCGAAAAGCATACATCGCTGTCTTCGTTTGTATGGCTAGTAGAGCAATTCATTTAGAGTTAGTTGAGGGTTACCATACCCCCGCATTTTTAGCTGCATATTCGCGATTCTGCGCGCGCCGCGGTCTTCCGGAATCAATTTATTCCGATAATGGCACCACATTCGTTGGAGCGGAACGCGAACTGACCGCAGCCTTTCGAGCAGCTATACGCGATCCAAATTTCCTTAACCAAACCGCGGCAGATAAAGTTTCATGGCACTTCATCCCGCCATCCGCTCCGCATTTCGGCGGCTTATGGGAAGCCGGAGTGCGAAGCGTAAAGCATCACCTGCGTCGCGTAGTTGGTGATCACAAAATGACGTTCGAAGAATTCGCAACACTACTATGTAACGTCGAAGCTTGTCTAAATTCGAGGCCTATCGCGCCACTGAGCGACGCAATTGATGATTACGAGCCCCTCACGCCCGGTCATTTTTTAATCGGAGCCGCGCTTAAAACAATTCCAGAGCCTTCTGTCCTCGATCTAAAAGAAAATCGTTTATCGCGCTGGCAAATGATAAGACAACTAACCGAGCGATTCTGGAAACTGTGGCTCAACGACTACGTAAATACCCTACAGCAGCGCATTAAATGGAAAAAGATAACGAAAGACCGTCTTAAAACTGGCCAACTCGTATTAATTCGTAATCAATTGCTTCCGCCCTGTAAATGGGAACTAGGGCGCATCGTACAGTGCCACGCGGGCACGGACGGCTTGATTCGCGTCGTTACTGTAAGAACAACGTCCTCCGAATATAAGCGCCCCATAGGAAAATTATGTCTGTTGCCGATTGATGTCGAAAACCATAAAAATTCACTTTAATATAAGATATCACAAGTAGCTATTCTCTCATATTATATTCTTATTTCGTTATAGATTCTCTTGTATTATGATCTACCTTTGCGTAATTATTCTCTGTTCGTTTATTGTCCTAATGTATGAACATTGTAATTAACATATCGGTCGCCTCAAACAAACGTTCTAAATTTATGATAGAAGGAATTTTCTTTTCGAAACGATAGTTTCGAGGCGGGCGGTATGTTAAAGTTAAGAATAAATTTAATCATGTTCAAATCGCGAACGATCAATTTACCGATGCTAAATTCAAGAATAATAAAGTCATAAATTCTCGCAGCCGTGCGGCCTTTACAATAGAGACAATCAGCAAATACGCGCTCAATAACAATCGATATATTTGCTCCTCTTTGTATTTACATCTCGTCGGTAATCAAAAGACAACCGTTTCGAGATTCATCGAAATATTCAGCGTTTACCCGGAGCCGGAGATTCCCCTTCTCCGTTCTTCGAAAATTCGAGACGTTTCTCCGAAGGGCTATAAATATCGAAGCCACGATCGTCTAACATCCTTTGTCAAGCATATAATCGATCATTCAATAGTCGGTACCTCGAATTCAAGTGCGCGCACGGCGATAAGCTAACTATCTGTATTGCGATCGGAGCGTGTGGAAACATTGCGAGTGTGATTAATCCGAACGTTGAAATTCGACGTAAAATTAAGCGGATCGGACACTTCAAACTTTGACGTCGTCATTATATTTAACGCGATTGCATTTTATCTTTATTGAAATACAGACTTTAATAACGTATCGCTTCTAACATCGCCTTTTGTTCAATTTCAATTTCCGATTTCCTCGATCATTATCTCTCTCACTCACTCCCGTCTAACTTTCTGCCGTCATTTTCAAAACCTCGACCGCAAAGCTGAGGAACAATAGCATTCGCTACCTCTCTCGCTCCTCAGTTTTTCCGAGCTTTAAATCCTGTCTCTTTACACTCAACTCTCTCTCGCGATCAGCAATCTCTCTGAACTCAGTTCGCCGTGACAAAATTCAGAACGTTTGCGCGCGAACAAGAGGCAATCAAATATTGTTGCTTTTTGATATGTGGAAATCGTTAATGCAGAAACGAGCTGACATTGAACGATTACAATCGGTTGAAACTCCATTATGGATTCAAGATATTGCATTTGAAGTGGTTAAAATGTCTAACTCAAAAATTATAAAAATGATATTATTTAATAATTCTTTGTATATGAAACCATCAACTTTACTACATTTATTCGATTTTGAAAATTGTATACGTCATATGTATTTATGGCTATCCGAAAATATGTATAGTGTTAGTGAAAAGTTTAAAAAGTTTGCAACTATTTTACAACGCAATAATATCAGTGATTAATGCAATGCTGTAAAAGTGATACGCGAAAGTGATGCGTTTGATAGCGAATCACTCATAGATTGTGAATTATTATCAAATGCTGTAAATGATATTCTTCACGATGCTTGTAATAAATACATTATTTTTACAAATTTAAATTGTGAATTTAATTTCTTTTTTCCTCTGTTCTTTATAAATATAATACAGTGTAATATGCGTGTGCATAATCAGCAAAACTTTAGTCTCCTGCTTGAGATGTAGAAAAATGATGAGTTAGATGATACTCCAGTTAGAAGGAGACAAGAGATGTAGAATTAAAATATATAATCGAGAAGAGAGTGTGCAACATTATACAGTCTACGTTCTTCTCAAGTCGTATACATTCGTGTGAAAATTGTAAAACTGTTGGACCTTGTGAGTTGTACAAATATGTCGGATGTGGAAGTTATTATTATTGATGATTCGGGAGGATGTGTCAGACATTGAAGTGATATTTATTGACGATTCTGATGAAGAACAGCTGGACAATAATATAATTGAAATATTAGAAGATTCGGACTATGGCAGTGATAGCGATGACGAATGTGTAGAAGAAACACATCGAGAGTTAGGACAGGCTGAGATCGTTTCCATGGATCAATTAAAGAAAATGTGCATTATATATTTTTATTATGAGACTCAAGATAATTTCAAGTTTTGCACAACATGTTTTTTCGGGATGGTGGACTTATTACTGAGAGCTCGTGCGGTACGAAGACATGAAACTGCATGTTTTGGTGTGATACTTGGAGAGTATTGCAACCAGTGCAGACAACCACTGCATCAAATTTTGCCATGCAATATGTGCCCAAATTGTATATAATAATATTTGTAAGTACTTCTTAGTTTATAAAAATTTAATAATATTATAATTTATTCAATATTAATGTGAATTTTTTCTGTTACAGAAGCTTCCGCCGCCGCAGCCAATGCCGTCCCCTCCCTCATTATATATATATTTTTTTATTAATTAATATTAATTTCTTTTTTATATATTATCTTATGTTTTTATATATTATATTACATTTTTTACATTTTTTATTGTATATCATATTTTATATTTTTTATATATTTTATATTATATTTTAATTTTTTATATTATTTTTAAGAAACACACACACACACACACACACACACACACACACACACACACACACACACACACCCACACGCACACGCACACGCACACGCACACGCACACGCACACGCACACGCACACGCACACGCACACGCACACGCACACGCACACGCACACGCACACGCACACGCACACGCACACGCACACGCACACGCACACGCACACGCACACACACACACACACACACACACACACACACACACACACACACCCACACAAATATTTGTATAACACACATACACACATTTTTATTAAATAAATGTTTATTTTAATATTATAAATGTTTGATTTAAAAATTATTTCACCTCCTTACCTTACCTCTTTAAGATAAAACAAATGAAAAAATGATAAATAAAAAAATAAAAAAAATAAAAATAAAAAACCAAAAATAAATAAAAAAAGGAAAAATATTAAATAAAAAAAAAGAAAAATATAAAAAAAATTAAAATACGTCTCTCTTCTCCTTTTCAGATGAATACGCCGCTCATTATATCTCTCTCACGCTAAAGATGCGCTCTATTGCGCTATCGCTCTCACACGCGAACGCCGCTCTCACGCGAACGCCGCTCTCTCGAGAACGCGCTACCTCGCGTTATCTCTCCTTCTTCCTCTCAAGTGTGCAAAGACCTCTCTCTTGCGAACGCGCTACCTTTCTCGCGGTCCCCTTCCGTCACAGACCCCTCACCTACAATATACATCATGCACCTACAATATGCATCATACATCTTCCCCTCCCCGCGGACCCCTCGTCGACTGACCGCGGTCTTACAACTTCCCCTCCCCGCGAACCCCTCGTCAACCAAGCGCAGTCGTACACCTTCCCCCTTACCGCAGACCTCTCAGATGCAACGCGGTCTAACACCTTCCCTCTCCCCGCGTGATGTCATTCCCGCGTCCATAAAATCCCCCCCCCCCCCGACGACAGTCACCGCGCCCGCTAATCCCCCCCCGGGTGACGTCATTCCCCTGTGCCCGCGGATACCCCCCTGCCCCTCACCCCCCCTCAGAAGACCTGCGTTAGAACCGGCCCTATACACCTACCTAAAACTATAAAATTATTGGAATTTAAAATGCTTATTTGACTGGACTAAATATACTTTTAAAGTATGTTTTTTTGCATCGTTTGTGTGTGTCTGTATGCACGTGCGTGTGTATGCTTCATTTTTATATATAAAATTTGTATATTATATATAAAATTATTTATATATTATATATAAAATTTATAAATTTTTTAGAGCTTTCCAGAGAGATAAAGATGAAGACGACGAGGAATCCGTACAGTTCTATAATATAAACGGTTTGTTAACTACGGATGATGAAAAAATGTACCTGCGGACGATTTTATTATTCTTCCACCACATCATAGATGTGCGAGTCACACCCTAAACCTCGTTGCAGTAAAAGATTCCGAAAAAGCCTATAATGCTTCATACAAAAAACAGTACAGGATGACGTTTGCTAAATTATCTAAACTATGGAGTAAAGAAAATCAATCTACACAGGTAGCCGACAAAATTAAAGAAATGTGTAGCGTCTATTTAAAAACCCCTGTCATTACCAGGTAAAAAAATGTCTTATTATGCTTTTATTTACTTTTATATGTAAATATTAATACTGCTCCTAAAATAATAAAAATAACTTTCTGTTCACATATTTTTTACATTAATAGGTGGAATTCTACTTATGATTTCGTATCTCAACTAGTATCACTTTTAAAAGTTAATTCAGAAAAAATTAATAAATGTATGGACTATTGCAGTTTGCAAAGATTAACTGATGAAGAAATAAAATTTCTAGAAGAATATTGCGAGGTAAACTGTACATTCAACAAAATATAGTCCATAACTTTATAGTGTTTATAATTTCCTTTATTTGGACTAGGTAATGGAACCTATAGCGCGTTAGACATTCTGCAAAGCGATGTAGGAATGTATATGGGTTACTTATTGCCAGTATTAAGTACCTTGCAACAACGACTGGAAAATATGAACAAAGATGGATTTGCATATTGTCGTTCATTGGTCGTAGCTATACAGATAGGTTTAAATAAAAGGTAAGTTGGTAATTTGGTTAACACATACGTTCATTAATTTCATATGAACAAACAACATTCATTCTGATAACAAAGAAAAAAACAATGTATGTGTGTGATATTTAATTTTATTGATTTGATATTTAATTTTAGATTTCATACTACGTTTGAAAAAAAAGAATTAATAATTGCCAGCTGCCTGCACCCCAAATTTAAATTAAATTGGTTAGCCGGAGAGAAGCGGAAACTTGCGGAAAGTTATTTAGAAGAGTTATTAGGAATTCGTTCAAATGAAAATTCTCTACTCTCTGATAATAATTTCGACGATAAGGATGACTTTTTTGTTTTCAAGCAACAAACAATATATAATGATTCTGCCCTGAATTGCACCTATTTTTAAATTCAACAGGTACTAATATCGAAATATTAAATGCTTATCCGAAAATTAAGAAATTCTTCATTAAATACAATACTGCATTACCGAGTAGTGCATCCGTTGAACGGCTATTCAGCGTCAGTGGTTTGGTATTAACGCCACAAAGGAGTCGTCTACATGACGATACTACAGAACATCAACTTTTATTAAAAATAAACAAGGCGTATCGTTAAACTTTTATAAAGAAAAAAGATATGTAATAAAAAAGTATATCAAATACTAATAAAAATATTTAAAGATAAACATCTTTCTAAATATTTTATGCTCAACTTACATCCTGTCTTAGCATTAAGAAAAAAGTAACGGAAAGTAACGATTTTTAATCGTTACTTTTAGGTAACGGTAACGCGTTACTTTTTAAGATCGGTAACGAGTAACGGTAACGAGTTACTTTTTACCGAAAATAACGGTAACGGTAACGAGTTACTTTTAAAAAGTAACTTTCCCAACCCTGTAAATATTCATATTAAAGCAATGTTATTTTCAGTATCACACAACAGCCATTTCTCCATTGCTTGGACATCACTTTCGTTGGTTAAAGGCAAACAAGGCATGTTATGTGGTTTCAGTCTTTTCTTTTCATGGAGGAAGCAAAGATCTGTTTAGTTTTCCTTGGTTCATAATAACTGTATCTATTTTGTAATTTATTTCCTCCAATTTTCTGTCCATCTTAAATAATTGAAGCTTCAAATCTGAAAAGGAGGTCAAAACATTTTTCAACTTTTAAAGAGAAACCATTTTTTGTATTAATAATTAGATTGAATGTTTCACAAATTATGATTCTTCTTTTATTTCTCCTTTCAGAAAAAATTATTTCAGAGAAGATAGAGATAGATATAGAGGCTTGTTTTTTACTTTTCATATAAATATAAGAATTTTAAGTAAAATGAGTGGAAGGAAATATTCAGCATATTAAATATGTAAATCTGATTGGATTGTCTCTAGTTCATGACACAAAAGATGACAACTTAATGTAGATATATACCTTGCATTTTATTATCTCTCTCTGACGTCGTAGAGAAAGATTTCTAACTCTCATCAATATTGCTGCAAAACTGTGGTAACTCCATGTGCTCGAAGTTTGATCCTGTTTCAGAGGGAATATCCATCTGAATATGTTTCTTAATTGTTATATAATTCGCGACAGAATTTTCAGTGCTATTAATAAAGTCCACTGAATTCTCAAAATCTGAGTTATTTTCAATATTGAATAACGATTGTGGGAATTTCCCAGACTATTGAAGTTTATTGTTATTCTTCTCAGTCGCTTCATTATTCTCAGACAATGTCTGTTTATTATATTTCGATCTCTCAGTATGCATCAATTCAATTTGGTGTTCCTGAGATTGTTTCTTCAGTGAATTTATAGTGTTAATAACTTTGTTGCTGGAAAGTGATTGTGAAGAAAATTTTTTCTGAAATTGCTCTGCTGTCCTTTTCCTTGCATCCAATACATTTTGCACAAGTAGTGTTTTTTCTTTAACACCAGAGCGAAAAGGAGTTTGCTGTTTCTGTATCCTCCGGGATTTATGCGAATTGACTTTGATGTTAAGTTTCTTCTTCTGGCTTTCATTGAAGTGTGAACACGAAGGGACAGAATCATAAAAATCACAACGAAGAGATGATTTCACATTTGGAGGAGGTGCAACTGTTTTGGTCGATTTTTTTACAAGTTTCTCTTCTTCAGAGTCTGAAGAAGATAATAATCCTATTTGTCTTTCTACGCCTGCCTCTACCCAATTCCTTTTCTGTTTCATAATTAGAATCATCATGTTTAGTAATTCCTTGAACATTGTTTCTTGCTTTTACATATTCATCTATAATTTTACATGCCACACGGTAAGTATATTATCAAAGTGGACAATTTTCAAAAATTAACACAAATCCATACACGTCCACACATATCAAAAAACAAAAACGAGAAAGATTTTAGTAAATATATACCATGAAATATACCATATACCATATACCATAAAAATATATACCATGATATCTCTTGATATGTACACGATATTTGGGCCAAGTTTTGTCTGCATTTACTTCTTTACGGACCAAGCTTCCAGCTTCAACATTATGTGGTGGCCAATACGTCTCACCTTCCATATCTTCATTCACTCCAATCAACCACTTTGTGAGGCCGATATCGTAGTAAATATTATTACTGTCGTCATCATCAGGTACAAATTTTAAAACAACAAACTGAAATAAAATAAATGCAAAGAAAAGTATTAATATTTGAAAGTTGCCTGTATATTACATAATGCTCAGTAAAAAGTCAAAACATAGGCATAGCATGCAAAAAAAGAAGTAAAACAAAAAATTTTTTGTAGGGCATTAACCAACATTTTGAGTGAATATTTGTCAATGCCACTACAATTCTTTGATAACCTAAATTTAATACTTTAAAAATACGAATATGAGCTGAAGGGAAAGGATGTACATAAAAATCTTCTTTTTTGTTAAACTTGTTCGTAATTAGGTAAATATCTTCTCGTCTTTTCACAACATTTAGTAATACAAACACATTCCCGTCAATTGTCATAAAATAAGAGTCTCTCCGTCCAATCTTTAAAACAACATCATCAATGGAAATATTTTGGAAATGAGAACCTTCAATGACCTCGCCATGATAATAATGCCTATGTGACAAAGTAACTTCCTTATCATTAGTTGGAAGATGCACTGACACTGATACTATTTTTTCTAGATCACGACGCGCAGCTTGCTGTAAAGGATTGTAACCTGATTTAAGCGAACTCTTGAGAGATTTTAAAAAATTCTTAAAAGAAAAGGCACTAAATTTATCCAATGATCCATGAGACAAACATTACTAAGCTAAATGAGCAAGTGCATGCACATTATATACAACAAACATTTTACCATAAATTACAATAGAATGATTAATGAATGCTCGTAGCAAATCATCAGCATAATGACACATGATCTCTGACTGAACAAGCGTGAGACTGGAGAGGATCGTAAGAGCGCCATGCAACATCAAAAAATGATGATAAACATCTTTTTGGAGATTATCTTTAAAAACTACAATACCATCATAAAGACACAAACGACGTTCTTCAGTAGCTTTATACATGGTCCATTCTTTTAGTGGTCTTGGTTTTCTTACAAAATCTCTTGGACGAGTGTCTGCTAAAAAAAAAGAAGAAAAGATATATCCCATCTTATTTCTCTATGCAGTTCCCACGGACCATTTCATGTGTGCCACACCTCAAGCAATCGTCTAAACACTCCATGCCAAACCAAGTGAAATGGATCTAACCTCAATGGAGAAACCATCCCTATATTAATCTGTTCAAGAGGTGATTGTCCACAACGATGAAAAGGTTGTTCTATATTTTTAAATGATTCGTCTTTTCTTAAAGGTTCATTGAGTTCAAGATAAACCTGTCTTGAATGTACAGTCTTCTCCTATAACAGTGCATTTCTCACATGATCCGTATTCTCCATGTCCTATACAGCATTTCACCAGTGAACGAGCAGGTGCATCAAGAATGAAATTCCTTATAACAAATGGATGTGTAATCCCATTGAAAGTATACATTTTGAAATAAATCTTCAACTTCATTAACAAAATCATTTAAGAAGCTTCTTACATTCTTTATGGGATCTGTTCTTCCAAAATAAATACTTATACCAAATGGCTCATTTTCCGAACCAATAAGACGACCTAATATTGGCCAAAATTTAAGGGGTGAACTTTTAGAGATTGGAAGTCCATCCATATTGACATCAATGCAAATTTAATGATATGTCTTCAAATATTCTTCCAACAACATAGCATCAAGATTAAATCGTATGCTTTTGTACCATATTTGAGCTTGTTCCATTTCTACAATATTTAAATGAGAGAGGGTCTTCAATAAGGACTTATAATTGTTCGGCAAAATAAAATGCACTACATGCAGTTTTAACAATAAATTAAGTTTTTCATTGAGAGAACTCCCCCTCCAATGCCCATTCACGAATTGCTTCTGTAACATACACTTCTTTAGCTTCATTGTTAGAAAATTGAAAAACACCATTCATCATCATTGTCACTCGTAGACCCAGACTGCTCATTTTCATTGTAATCAGTTGTATTATCGCTACTAGACCATTCACATAATTCTTGGGCGTATCCTGTTTGGACACGTAACGATTGGACACCGCTCGATTGGACACGTTTTATTGGACACTGCTTGATTGGACACCGCTCGATTGGAAACCGCACGATTGGACACGCACACTGCACGATTGGAAACGGCACGATTGGACACGTATATTGCACGATTGGACACGTACATTGCACGATTGGACACGGCACAATTGGACACGGCACGATTGGACACCGCACGATTGGACACCGCACGATTGGACACCGCACGATTGGATACTGCACGATTGGACACCGTACGATTGGACACCGCTTGTATTGTAAAGTACAAAGTGGAATTCCACATGGGTTTGTAAAGGGGGTGGGGGCGGGGGCGGGGGGTGTGGGGGGTGCAGTCTGTGCGTGTACTTTGCAACGCAAACTGAAATTCCACATGGATTTATAATTTTCACATTTGTTGCGTTTAAATTTCATGCACTTTAACGAAAACGAATGCGCATATGACCACAGAGCATACTCGTGTCGCTGCAAGTTGTCGGTATGACAGATTGTGCGGTGTCCAATCGTGCGGTGTCCAATCGTTACGTGTCCAAACGAAGGTTACCCTAATTCTTCCTCACTATCAGCAACAAAGCTATCATTATTCGTTCCATACTCAAAGTCATGAAATTCTTTTGCATGTTCTCTTGCATGTTCAATTCTGTCGCATGAAAATCTATTGGAAGCAATCACAGTTTCTTGACTTTGTTCACAAAATATTTCAGGTTCTAATGACTCGTCTGAGTTTTCATTTAAGTTTTCATCTAATTCACTTGATTCCCCTTTGAATGATTTCTGAACTTGTGTCACTATTCTCTTTACTTGACTGCGTCTAATTTTTTCTGTCTCTCTTTTTCTACTTTTCTGCGCATCCTGCGTTTATAACATTTACTCTGTGTCTAAAGAACCACCAAGTACAAGAAAAAATAAAAATATATTAATTCATACAAAAATAAATTAATAAACAAATATATTAATTCATGGCACTAGAAGTGTTCAAAATCATGTACACGATGTTAAATGCACAAATTAAAAGTAATATTAAGTATTAAATGGCAAACACCAGAAGTAAGAAACGCTAAACAGAAAAAAGAACAAGGAAATCTATAGTAATAGGAGATAGTTCTTCACAATACATCTGCTCAATGCAACGGCCTAAAATATATTGTATAATATATTGAAGTTTTAATATTACAAAATTGGAAATACTATAAATTATAAAAAATGTTTTTTGAAACATTAATAAAATACATTGAACGGTCATTTACTAAAATAAAAATAATAGTATACAAATATATACTTTATAGACCAAAAAATCATCGACACATTAGCTAAGAGCTATATCTAATAGATAACATCAGATATACACATGAAATTTACGTTCTCGATACAACAAAGAAGCTTTTAACTTTGATATACAATTTATTATTTTAGATAACTTTCATTTATAAGCCACACGCAATGGAACCTCGGTTGAAGAATAGATGAACAGTAATGCCGATATCATGCACTTCCTTAAAATAAAAAGAATGTAATAAAAAAAGTAAGAATGTGTACTTACTGGAAGATCAGCGATATTATACATATACAGGGTGTTATAGCCCTAAGCTATAATACACAATTAAATTATTATATTTTATATATATTCCATATTATAACTCAAGTAGGACAAATACTCGCGCGAAACGCCGACACAGCAGGTCACGCGCGAAACGAGAACGAAAACTACGAAAAGAGCGAATTTGCAAAAGATTGCGACCTACAAAATATTGCCAAAGTGCAAGCGAAGGATTTCTTTTAACCTCCTTTGCTTGCATCTGGACTTTGACCGCGTTTCGACCCAATTATTTAATATAAAAGGACCCACTGCCAAAACGCGGCGGGCAGTCATTAAATCACAGTATTACGTGTCGTCGCGGTCAGTTATCGAAACGATTAAACGTATAAGTAAAGAACGGGTCGTCGTTACCCCTTGTATTAAGTACGCGCCGGGCCGTGTCGAAATATCTAACTCACGCATTGTGATAATTTACAGATATATATATATGTGTATATATTGTTACGTCCGTGTTACGTCCGTACTTCGTTACGTCCCTGTATCTGTCTATGATCATCGAGTCTTCCGTGAGATCGGCGAGGATCACGTTGTCAAGGCGTCGTCAAGGGTTGTTTGTCAACAGCTGTCATCTGAGAGTCTGAGTTCCGCGTCTGTCAAGAGCAGACGTATTTTTGACCTATCGGGCTAATATGCATTATACATGCATTTTCTTGTATATCTGATCGTCTTTATATATTGGTTCGCAATAATAAAAGTCCTTTCTTCCGTACGAGGGTTAATTCATTTAGCGTCGCGCGAGTGAACGGTGATACGTGACGCGGTAATCGAGATCGCTCGCGGATCGGTCCCGCGGACGTAACATTTTGGGGGCTCGTCCGGGATCGTTCGGACGACTCGCGCTGTGAAGAAGGACGAGCATTGTGTAGTTAGTGAAAGCAGTGAAACAACGAGCATCATGTCATCGGTGCACTCTCCGAGGATCACCCGATCTCAAGCTCCACTTCGAGCAACGACCAGCGGAGAGGCTCCAGAGCATACGGCGGATGTTTTGCAAGCGGCATTAGACGAGATTAGAGAACTACGAGAGGAGCGTCTCCAGCAGCAAGCTCGCTTCGAGACGATGCTGCAACAGCGAGACGAGGAGTTGCGTCGCTTCGAGGAGAGATTCTTCGAGCGAGAGCGAGAAAATCGAGCAGCAGAAAATCAGCTAAGTCCTCTCCAACGTAGAGATTTAATATCAAATAATTCCTCGCGAAATAGCATTGTAAATAATTCCGTACGTAATAATAATATGGAGCTCGGGTATAAGCTCAAACCCGAAAATTTTGACGGGAGTGTTCCCTTGCGCGAATTTCTTGCCCAGTTCGACCTCATAGCGCGGGCTAACGGGTGGAATTCTTGTCAGAAGACGTTAGCTCTAGCGGCTTGTTTAAGAGGAAAAGCGCGGACCGTTTTTGATGGAGTTTCTGAAATCGAAAACTTAGAATTCGCGGACCTTAAATCAAAATTAGAATTACGGTTCGGAGAAGGGCATTTGGCTCAAACGTATTACACCCAATTTACGAATCGTAGACAAAAGATTTCGGAAGATCTAGCTTCTCTCGGTGCGGATTTAGAACGATTATCTCGATTAGCATATCCGGAATGTTCCCATGAAGTGAGGGATATAATTGTTTGCGCGCAATTTATAGCCGCGTTATCTGATGGTTTTGTAAAAAGAACTTTACAATTAGAAAGCATTTCGTCATTAAAATCAGCTATTGAAAGAGCTATGACAGTAAAAGTCATACAAGAAAATAGTTTTTCAAAGAATAAAAATTATCAAAATGAAAATTTTGGAAAACACAATAAATTTAATAAATTTAATAAATTTAATAAATTTGATAAAGAAAAGAACGAAAATAATGAAACAAAAGAGAAAGAAATTGACAAAAAGAAATTCCAAAATAAAAATCAAAACTTCCAAAGAAACGGTCCGAAAACTAAAAAAGAATGTTGGCAATGCGGCGCTGAGGGTCACTTCCGTTCCGAATGTCCATCGCTTTCGGGAAACAAGGACTAGTCGAACTTTGTGGGGCATCAGGTTTGACTGAAAGCGAAAATGCCCCGGATATTATACAATGTTCTAGGATAAGTAGAATTAAGGATAATTTTTATTATAAAGGAAATTTGGATGGAGAAATGTGTCAGTTTAGGATTGATACGGGCTCCGATGTTTCCATTCTTAGTGAGAAATTTATTAGAGGACCGAAAGAACATTTTAAGATAAAGAATTGTTATCTTAAATATCCAACCGGGGAATTAATTGAAGTAAAATATAAAATAAATGTTTTGATTGAATTGGGAAAACATATCGTAGAGATTCCAATAATTGTAGCGAATATTTCAGATGATTGCATTCTAGGGATTGATTTTCTTAAAAAAATTAATTTAGAAAGAATTTTTGAATCCCAATTCGGTAATTTTGAAAAGAATAATAGAGGTGAATTTTCTTGTTCACGAATTCTTAAAAAGAAAGTTCCTAATTTTCTTAAGTCATTCTTCGAAGAAAATTCCAAAAATTTGATTTCTTCTCATAAAGATATTTTTGCTAATTTCCTAATCGAATTTCAGGATATCTTTTCACAGGATTTAATTGCAGGAAATTGTGGAGTTTTGGAACATATTATCAAGGTAACAGATTCCAAGCCAATTAAACAAGCTCCACGAAGAGTTCCAATTCATCTTAGGGAGGAAGTTGATCGAATTATCAAAGAAATGAAGTCACAGGGAGTAATTGAAGAATCTCGAAGTTCATGGGTTTCCCCTGTTGTCATGGTAAAAAAAAAGATGGCTCACTCAGATTTTGTGTGGACTATAGGAAACTGAATTCAGTCACGGTGAAAGACTCATATCCATTACCTCGAATTGAAGATATTTTGGATCAGTTGTCGGGAAATTCCTGGTTCTCTACTCTAGATTTAAAGAGCGGGTATTGGCAAGTAAAACTTGACTCCAAAGATAAGGAGAAAACAGCCTTTTCTATAGGAAATGGATTATGGCAGTTTAACGTCATGCCATTCGGACTATGCAATGCCCCTGCTACTTTTGAACGATTAATGGAGAAAGTTCTTCAGGATATCCTATCGAAGATTTGTCTAGTTTATCTCGATGATGTTATCGTCTTCAGTAAAACGTTCGAGGAAATGATGGAAAATCTGAGGGAAGTTTTTCTTCGTTTACGTTCAGCAAACTTGAAATTAAATCCCAAGAAATGTTCACTATTTGGAAGAGAGGTGAAATATTTGGGTCATGTTGTCTCTGAACAAGGAATCACCACAGATCCTGAGAAGATTTCTGCTGTCAAGAATTGGCCTGTTCCTCAGAATAGAAAACAACTTCGAAGTTTTCTGGGATTTTGTTCCTATTATAGAAAATTTATTAAAGACTTTTCAATGATAGCGAAACCATTATTCACACTTACAGAGCATCAAGTAAAGTTTGAGTGGAATTCATCTTGTGAAGAGGCATTTGAAGGATTAAAAAAGAGATTAGTTTCTTCACCAATTTTATCTTTCCCGAAGGAACAAGGACTATTTATTTTGGATACAGATGCTTCGAATCATGGGATAGGAGCGGTGCTATCACAAGTTCAAAATGGTTCAGAGAAGGTCATCGCTTATTTCAGTCGAGTCTTAAGCAAAGCAGAGAGGAATTATTGCATCACACGCCGAGAATTATTGGCAATTGTAGCATCTCTGAAGTCTTTTCACCATTATTTGTATGGAAGAAGATTCCAAATTCGAACGGATCATATTTCTTTAAGATGGCTCTTATCATTTAAAGATTTAGAAGGACAATTGGCTCGATGGTTAGAAAGATTACAACAATACGAGTTCGAAATCATTCATCGGAAGGGTCGACTACATCAGAATGCTGATGGATTGTCAAGACGCCCTTGTTCAAAACTCGGTTGTACTTACTGTACGAAAGTGGAATTAAAAGAAAATTCTGTTGCTCGAATTATTCTAGGAGAGAATAGTTTACAAGAATGGCGTAATAGACAAATGGGAGATCCCATTGTTACAATATTCCTTCAAGGGAAAGAAATAAACGAACGTCCTAATTTACAGGAGGTTAATAGAGATGTTTCCGCAAAGATTTATTGGTGTTATTGGGATGCTTTGATTTTAAAAGATGGGGTTTTATATAAGAGGTGGGAATCTCCTAATCTCAAATCAAAAATTTTTCAGATTATCGTTCCTAGGAATTTCATCAATCAAGTAATGGAGGAGGCACATGATTCTGCATCTGGTGGCCATTTTGGAGTGAACAAGACGTTGGAGAAAATTCGAAAACGTTTTTATTGGGCCACCTGCAAAAACGACGTAGAGGATTGGTGTCGATCCTGTAAGACTTGTGTAGCAAGGAGAGGTCCGTCAGAAAAAGGGAAGTCACCTCTTCAAATTTTTGATGCTGGATTTCCATTTGAGAGGGTACAAATGGATATATTTGGCCCTCTTCCAACTACCGCAGCCAGAAATCGATATTTGTTAGTAATTATAGATTGTTTCACTAAGTGGGTTGAGGCTTTTCCATTAAAAAATTTCAAAGCGAGAACGGTAGCCGATATATTCGTGAAGCAATTTGTTTCTCGACATGGAGTTCCATTGGAAGTCCATACTGATCAAGGAAAATGTTTTGAATCCAAGATCTTTCAAGAGATGACGCGTCTCTTAGGAATTAGGAAAACAAGAACGACTGCTCTACATCCGCAGTCAGATGGACAAGTGGAGCGTCATCACCAAACAATTTTAAATTATTTGGCTAAGTTTGTTTCAGATGATCAGAAGATAATTGGATCCACATGTATCTTTTGGCCTATCGTTCTTCAAAACATGAAGCTACAGGTGCTTCCCCCGCTGAATTATATTTCGCACGAGACTTGAGACTACCCTTGGATTTATTACGAGGGAGTCCCCCAGTAGATGAAGAAGATAATTCTTCTGAGGGATATATGCAGAAATTAAGAAAGAAATTGGACAATATTCATAAGAGTGCTAGGCAGCGTATGAATCTTCAATCTCTTCGTTCTAAAATACGGTATGATCGTAGAGTCAGAAAAATTAATTTCAATATTGATCAAAAAGTTTGGTTGTATAATCCTCGTAGAGTAAGGGGTAAATCTCCTAAATTACAAAGTAATTGGGAGGGACCCTATAAAATTATCAAAAGACTTAGCGATGTAGTTTTTGGAATTAGAAAGTCGAATAGGCACAAATGTAAAATTGTGCATTCAGATAGATTAGCTCCTTTCTATAATAGAAGATTAGATTAAAATAGGAATCGGAGCCCACGTTAGATTGCATTTAATTTAATTTAGAAAATTAATATTCTTCAAATTTTCTGCCGTGAGTTTTGTGTTTCAGGAAAGTTCCATCTTCCAATGGACCTTGACACGGAGAAATTTCTTTCTTTCATTGACAACGACGCAGTTTCATCTTTGACTGGCAACGCAAAGACGGAAAAAAAAATTTAAGGGACGAAGACTGCCTCACCCCGTGGTTATTTTGATCCGTGGTTTTTCCCGGGGGCTTGGGCAAATGCCGAGGCAGGAGCTTGAGAAGTCCTCAAGAAGGACGTTGGGTCCACGGAATGTTACCCCTCTCTTGCTTGAAGAGAATCGAAATAAAGATTCCCAGGATTAAAGTCGTTTGAATCCAAGAAGATGTATAGTTCGTTTACCTAGGACAACAGTCCAGGAAGAACATGAGACACATCAGGAACTGCAAGACGACGAGATTCCTAAGAGGAATTATTCCAGACATGGGATCAATTGTCGAGACGACAATTTTCGAAGAGGGGAGCAAGTGTTACGTCCGTGTTACGTCCGTACTTCGTTACGTCCCTGTATCTGTCTATGATCATCGAGTCTTCCGTGAGATCGGCGAGGATCACGTTGTCAAGGCGTCGTCAAGGGTTGTTTGTCAACAGCTGTCATCTGAGAGTCTGAGTTCCGCGTCTGTCAAGAGCAGACGTATTTTTGACCTATCGGGCTAATATGCATTATACATGCATTTTCTTGTCTCATATCTCATATCTGATCGTCTTTATATATTGGTTCGCAATAATAAAAGTCCTTTCTTCCGTACGAGGGTTAATTCATTTAGCGTCGCGCGAGTGAACGGTGATACGTGACGCGGTAATCGAGATCGCTCGCGGATCGGTCCCGCGGACGTAACAATATATATCTAGTGTTTTGTGAAATAAATAAAGTTTTAAGTGAAAAGGTGTCTCTTCTCTGGGCGGAGCCCGAACTTCCCAGTTCTTATCCGGCAACGATCCCGATATACCCCGTGCCTCACGACAGGCACAGCATAAAATTGGTGGCAGCGGTGGGATAGCCGGAGGACCGTCTTGCTGAAGAACAACACCAAAGGAAGGAAACTCGCATCCAATGTGCCCACAAAACTTCCAAGATTACTTCTCGTCCTCGAGCCCGGAACCGGTAACTATAGAACCTCTGCTCTACTGCCAGAAAGGCATCGGATATTTCCATATAGAGACGAAGGAAGCCCGTTGTCGTGCGTGTATAGATTCGAAATCTCAGTGGTTACGAATCAGGAAACACACACTTGTAGTTGACGGAGTACTCGTAGGGATCAACTGCCGCAATTGTCAAAAGCGACTAACCGGCGTCAGAGACGGAGCCAAGTGCAACGCTTGTCAAGACAAGTACTCCGAATTTTTGCGCGATCCCATGAGAGTTGAACATCGATACAGTGAGGACACCCTCGTAATTACCATCGAGACCATCATCAAGCCAGTTAATTAAAAACACAAGTGATCGTGACAGTGACATTCTTGTCGTGCGCGTATTAGACTGTGTATCGGTCATTCACACTGCCAACGAGCAACGCTGCTGAAATTGGAGCCGCCGAGGAACGACCTATGACAACTCCACGGACAACGCATCGCAGGGCAACAACCGCCGTGCAACAAGCATCGAGCCACCGCCGTATCAGCCGCCGAGCCGAGAACCGCAGCGTCAGCAGCCGAGCGATACAGCGAGGAAAAATGCGAGCCGTACTACTAATGTAAGTGCGAAAATAATTTTGTAAAGCGACACTACGAAAGCGTTAGCCTAAACTCCGTGCGTACAAAATAAAAAGGCGCTACCTAATGTCGGAACAACCGAAGAAACGCGTTACATTTAAGAAATCACGATTTCTTAGCGCACCGTCGCGACTTTTTAATAGATTCGGCACCGTAACTTCCGTACAAGTAGCCGAAGCCGCGGCGCGCGACATCAGCGATAACGTGCGCCTAAACTTAGAGACAGTTTATTCGGACGCAAGCTCGCCCGAACCAGAAGTCAATCCGATCGCGAGACGCGCATCCAACAACCGAGTTTCGGTCAGGAGAAATTATTCCCCCGTATCAGTCGATGATAGCATTTTTGGCGCGAATAGCGACGACGACATGAGACGAAACACGACGACGCGAACTGCCCCCCCCTGACGCCGTCGACAGGGAAATCGAAAACTTACGAGCTCAACAGGCTCAAGAAAACGCCGCCGCGCGTTATGCAGACGCCGAAGAACCGATATCCGACCCTAGTAACGATCTGCTTGCCGAACTTGTGCAAGGATTCGAATAATGCAAGAGCAATTAGACGCTCTACGCGAACAAGTACGCGACCGTCCCGCTAATTTGGATATAAGTCAAATACGACACAGATACAGATCAGGGAACCCCCGACATTCGGAAAACGAGTTCAACGCGACATACGGAAGAACCGAAAACGATATCAGAAATCGACGTAGCACCGCATCGCATTACCTAACATTAAAAGAAGCACGGACAATGATCCCAGACTTCGACGGAACATCGCGACATAAACTCCAGGAATTTACAAACGCTTGCACATACGCCATGCAAAATATAAATCCCGCGGACGAAGAATCGTTAATTCAAGCCATCTTGTATACCAAGTTAAAAGGGAAAGCCATGCAGGATTTTGAAACGCGCAACATTCAGACATACGAGGAACTCAGACAATAACTAAAAGACTGTTATCAGACGAAACAGAGCACGACACACCTACAAATAGAGTTCAATTCGTTAAAACAAAAATCGAGTGAAACCGCACACGCTTTCGGTCAACGCGTCGATTTATTAGCTATGAAGCTATACGACTCCATGATCGAGGGAGAAGACCACTCTCCCATATTTAAACGCGCAATTCAGCAAACAATAAAAAAGCAAGCGTTGATCAATTTTCAAATCGAGTTACGCGATGACCTTAAGATCCTCGTCCGAGCGCAGCGATATAAGACACTCAGGAAGCGATAACCGGCGCGAGCGCGGAAGAGAAACAATCGTCGGGCATACGACGACTGGGTTTCATAACAAAAACAAACTTGACACAAATTACCCGCGACAAACTCGTGCCCCGATTTCGCAATGCTATAAATGTGGAAAAAACGGTCATTTCAAACGCGAATGCCGCAGCAGCAATAAATACGCGCTCCCGAAACCCGAGAAATCATCGCGAGTAAATACAATAAATAAATATTGCACACATTGCAAGAAGTCCGGACATAGCCGCAATGAATGTTGGAATCTAAACGGACGACCGAAAAATCGCGAATATAAAAATCGGGAAGACACGCGCCGAGGACACACGCGAACGAAAAAACTCGCAGCGACAGCGAAAAAGGAGCACCGACTCCGCAAGCAACAGTAGCGAAGACGAACACAAGGAGGATAGGAAGAGAGCACCTTCGAAAGCGCTAGAATATCGCGTCTCACATATAAAAAATATACCGCACACACACATCAAACCGAAATTGCCAATGGTAACTCTACCCGTACGCGAAGTAAAGAGCGGAAAAATAAGTATGATGTGCGATTCGGGATCAACCATTTCGTTGATAAAATTTAAAGAATTAAAGGACGAAACATTGATCTACGAATGCAAAATTGCACTCACCGGAGTGACCGGACATAAAATACATACTATCGGGAAAACGCACGCTACAATTAAATTAGATGGTTATAAAATAAAGCACACCTTCTACGTAGTAAAAGACGACATGCCTATCGAACACGACGGAATCATAGGATTTGATCCTACATAAGCACGCCGTCATCTGCGACTTCAAAATGGCGCGACTCAGAATTGGAGAAGCGATACTAAAACTGCACAACCCCAGCAGAATAACATTAAAACCGCGTTGCGAAACAATTATTAGAGCCGCAACCGATACGAATCGAATAGGCATAGTTCGCGCAGAAGAAACCGCACCCGGCATATACATCGGCAACGGCCTAGTAGAACCGACGGATTTTACTTGCCCCGTCAGCATAATTAACACTACAGACAAGGAGGTCGAGATACAAACGCCGACGGTGACACTCGAAGAAATAGAACGAGACACCGCAACCGGGATACATGTAATAGAAGATAATAAACTAAACAAATCCAATACTCCGCGTAAAGACCGCATTAAAAAGCTACTTCGAACCGCACATCTAAATACGGAAGAACGACAGACACTCGCAAAAATATGCGAGGAATACGCCGATACATTTCACTTAGAAGGAGAACCGCTGACGTGCACCGCCGCCATGAAACACGAGATAAACACGCGCGCTGACACCTCACCGGTAAATGTGAGACCATATCGTCTTCCAGAAAAACACAAGACAGAAGTAAACCGGCAAATAACCGAAATGTTAAAAAACGAAATAATAAGAACAAGTGCGAGTCAATGGAACGCACCCTTATTAGTGGTACCAAAAAAGGCCGACGCATCCGGAAAACCTAAGCTTCGAGTGGTAGTTGACTTTCGAAGACTAAACGACTTAACAATAGGCGACTCATTTTCACTGCCCAATATCACCGACATACTGGACCAGTTGGGAAACGCCAAATACTTCACAACGCTGGACTTGGCATCAGGATATCACCAAATCCCGATGGCCGAGCAAGACAAAAACAAAACAGCATTCTCAACGCCCTACGGACATTACGAATTCAATCGAATGCCGTTCGGATTGAAGGATGCGCCGGCGACCTTCCAGCGATTGATGAACTCCGTACTCACCGGAATCCAAGGACTTAAATGCCTAGTTTAATTAGACGACATTGTCATATACGGAGCAAGCCTAGAGGACCACAACAAGCGATTGAAGGAAGTATTACAGAGACTTCGAGAAAACAATCTAAAACTGCAGCCGGACAAAGGTGAGTTCTTACGCAAGGAAGTAATTTATCTGGGTCACATAATTTCGGATAACGGAATATCTTCGGATCCTTCGAAACTAACGGCAATAAAAGAATTTCCGACGCCGAAAAAAGTAAAAGACGTACAGTTGTTCATAGGCTTAGCCGGATATTATAGGAAATTCATAGAAGATTTTTCAAAGATTGCCAAGCAGCTAACGAAGCTCACAAAAAAGGCGGAAAAGTTCGAATGGACCACGGATCAACAAAACGCCTTTGATACGTTAAAGGAAAAATTAATAACGGCGCCAGTGCTACAGTACCCCGATTTTACGCAGGAATTCATTGTAACCACCGATGCTTCCGACTATGCAATCGGAGCAGTGCTATCGCAAGGAAAGGTAGGCAACGACCGGCCAATTGCTTACGCCAGCAGAATTTTATCACGAGCGGAGCAAAACTATAATACGAAAAAGAATTACTAGCAATAGTATGGGCCGTAAAACATTTTAGGCCATACGTTGCAACGACTTTATCTCTCCGGTGTGAACGGACTTTACTGCCGTCCCGCTCTCGCCGTCGCGCGGATCTTTTTTTTTGTGCCAACGACGGGGAGTATCCTCGTTGGACGCGAGAGTCGAGCGGAAAAGTCGCCGACAAAAAGGGGCGAAAGGATCAGGGGGAAAAGGATAACGCGCCGAAAAGGAACGGGTTGATAGGAGTTCCGCGCGTGCCGTGCCGAAAACCGAATATCTAACGCGAAAGCCGAAGATTGGGCGCCAGACGCGGTCTCTCACGCGTCAATTCGCGAGATCACGAAATTACGCGAACTCTAATTATCCGGATTCGTCACGGGCGGGCTAGCTCGCCTAACGGCAGAGGGGCAGGGTGGTAGTTGATGGAACACGAAATTAGGCAAGAGGCGACAACCACAAAAAAAAAACGAAAAATACAGACGCTAACGGACACAAAAAAAAGAAAGCCAATAAATAAGATAAATAGAGTCGGGTTTATTACAAAGGAATAGTGAATTAGATGCGCGCAGAAAGAGTCGTAATAAGGTGTGAAATTATTATAAACCAGAGATAGATAGAGCTAATTAAAAAAAAAGATAATTAATAATAACTAGTTGAAAAAGAAGATAAATTTCACGTAAAGATAGGTATTATGAGAAACATAAACGGAGGTAGTTAAAATAATGGGTTCGTAAACAAGGCCCAGCGAATACAGAATATTGAATGGAACGACAAAGAAAAATAGTATAGTAAGGAAGACGGCAAATCACCGATGTTATGGTTTCGGATCAGAAAATAGGCGAACAGAATAGATTGCATTATTCGATATTAAACCCGACAAAACTGTAGGACTTAACTCTAACATAAGCATAAAAACAAAATAATATTCGAGAGACAGACAACAAGAATGCGGCACGGCGGAATTAATACTCGCTACGTTCGGTGGTAGCGATTCGCGTACGAGACTGGATGTCCGATCCCTGCTTCTGAAATTCTTACAACGACGAGAACACATACGTCGGGCCTTTTCCGACGGCACATTACAACGACGATTTTCGGTCCCCAAGGCCTCGCCGGCCGGGTTAAGTCGTTGCGAAATTTCCGATACAGCCGCGAAGAATAAGCGCAGTCGAAACGCCGACAAAGGCGGCCACGCGACGCAATTCTTTCACACGCATTCACGCCTGGCGGGCGGCTCACGCATGCACACGCGTCGAACGCGACGCTCAATCACTCTATTACAGACACACTAAATACTTTGACATGCTAACGCGACGCTTAATTACGTACAATGACCGAATCGCGACGCGAATCTCCAGAGCGACGATACTTCGTTACAGTGACCGCGAAATCTCACCAATAAACATACTACTACACGAGGCCTGTGCTCTGCAGGCTCACGGGATCGAGATCGCTTGTCGTCGTGGCCGCGACACTAATAACTTTATTAATTACGGAACATAGCCCGGACACTAAAAATTCACCAAACTTACAACGACGACGACAGAACGACGCGATCCCGGACGCGATCGCACGTGGCTTATTATGCAGAGGGCATCCTCACCGGCACCTTGTCACTCCTCGGTAGGGCAGGTCGGCAACGCTCGTCCTTCTCAAAAGGCTCTTTCCGAGACGGTAACACGGGAACGGCGGCTGAGGTCCTCTGTTTCACACCGGTCGCGACAGGCTCTCTTTCACACCGGTCGCGACAGGCTGTCTCCCGGATTCTTTCGATCCAGGATCGATGGCTCGGGGCCTTCCCCAAGGCTGCGCACGCGGGATGCGTGTCATCGCGGCCAATCACGCGACGGCACGCGACGGCACGCGACAACGCCGGTAAGCGACAATTCCAAGGCCGTGTCGGGGCGCAGGTACCCGCTATTTTGCCGAAATTATTCGTAAGGCCCGTTCGATAGGGCCGTCGCCGAGTTTCCACCGTTGACTTCTCTCCGATATAATGCCACGGGCCTGGCCTCTGCTTGTTCCTTCCCGCCTGGGCTCCGTGTTTTCCGCTCTCAATTTGTGCTCGCTATCCTGTGGTGTTCTCCATAGGATTTTGCCGTTAACCGTGCCTCCGATTTCGCCTCTGCTTCAATCGCCTCTGCACCCATGCGCTCGTATCATAACAAAAAAAAATAAAAATCTGTAACGCTCGAAATTAGACAATAACAAAAACGCCTCTTTGGAGACTGCGGCACGATTCTCGTGATTTCTCGCCTGACGCGAGTAGGGAGGAACTCAGCGGACGCGCACGGGACGGCAACGTCACACCCCCCGCTCCCAAAAGAAACCGTGCCGGTGACGATCACCCTCAACAACCACTCGCTCGATTCCCGAATGTCGGTTCGGGCGTCGGAGAGCGATCACAGCCTCCAGAGCCAAGGCCCACACACACAAAACGGACAGCAACGACTATCTCGACGGTAACAAGACGGAGGCGACAATTTCCCAGTCTTTTCGTAGATAACTCGGGTTTCTCCGTAGTCCTAGGGTCCCAAAGACAGCGCCACAACGACGGTAAATGACGTTCGCTGACGCCGTGTAGGGCAGAGGGGTGGTACGACTGATAAAAAAAAGAAAAGGAAAACTTCCCGTCCGGCTTTTATTACCTTGCTCCCAATCGCTCATTGCGTATAACATCACAAAACGCGTAAGATTGACAAAACACAAAAAAATATTATTAAATCAGGGGATTATAACACCAACGCAGATGTAAGAAAACCTGTTTAACAAAACAAAAAAAATTTTTACGCCAAAAAAAAATAATAATTTGGAGCTATCAAGGCGCCAGTCGAGGGAATGAAAGAAAAAAAATAAATATGACGGGGTTTCCCTAAATGTGGAAACGCTCGCGCCGACAGCTGGAGTGGTTACTGGCGGGGTCGTGCCGCGCGTCCTCGCGGCGTGGGTGGCCTCGTTCGTCGGGAAGCTTCCGGGCCCTCATGTCCCCGGCCCGGTCGGTAGAGGCCCTGGGCCCGCCAGTCCTCCTGGCATCGTGGGCAGTCCTTCACAGTAGTGCCTAATCGATCACAACGGTAACAGAAAGTGGCGGACCGGGGTTGGGGGCACTCGCTGTACAGATGCGTCACGTTCGCGCAGTTCCAGCATCCGCCTGGTGGCCAGGGATGGGCGGGGGGCCTTTCATCCCCTGGATATTCCGGTTCCTCGGAATCTGACGAGTCCCGTTCGGCTGCCGCGGCCTGGTCCGTCTGGGTCGCCCTTTCCTTTGTCGCCGGGGTGACCTGAACGGCGACATCCAGCAGTGGGCCTGCCGTTTGCACTGCCCGGTGTTGTCGGGTGCCCTGTTCCATCCGGGCCCGACCGATTTCCTCCCGGAGCCCGGCCCAGAAACGTGGATCCTGCTCCGCCGCCGCCTCCAGTTGCGCCGCGATCTCTCGGAGAACGCTGCGTGAAGTCATGGTGCTCGCGATATCTTACCCGACAACAATGCCTAGGGAGTAGATGGAGCAACATATGGTTTTAAATCTTTGACGTGGATCTTTCCGATCACCCTCCCCTCCAAATCTGTCAGTTCGTAGACGACAGGCGATAGTATCTTAGTAATGGTGAAGGGCCCGTGATACTTAGTGGCTAGTTTTGCTGATACGGCATGCGCTGCGGACGACAATACATGCTGTCGCTTCAAAACTTTATCGCCGATAACAAAATGTCGATCGCGTCGATGTTGATTATAGTAATGCGCCTGTCTTTGGTGCGCCGCATCTAAGTTTTCGATCACCCAGTCTCGTAAAGCTTGAATACGCTCCATGCGTTCTTTCCATTTCGCGGTATCGCAACCTCTAACTCGGGATCAGGCCCCTCTTGCCTCACGTTCGCCGGGGTTGGTTCCCGCCCGAGATTTAAAAAGGCAGGCGTAGCCTGTAAGGACGTATGGAAGGCGGTATTGTACGCGAATCTAAACTCGGCCAAATGTATGTCCCAATCTCGGTGATCGTGTTCGAGGAACGCAGTCACCATCGTTTTTATGACGTGGTTTACGCGCTCGACGGGATTCGCTTGAGGGTGATACGGCGGTACGGTAACGCGAGCGATACCAAACTCCTCCGCGAGAGCCTTCGAATCCCGGTTAACAAATTCAGTGCCGTTGTCTGTCAATAATACTCGCGGCGTCCCCCAGCGATTTATAACCAATTCCGCGATAGCCTCTCGAATCTTTTTACCGTTCGCTTTACGGAGCGGGCAACACTCGATCCATTTTGTGAAAAGATCTTGGATTATCAACAGATATGCGAATCCATTACGAGAAGCGGGAAACGGACCCATGATATCCGCGGCAACGACTGACCACGGCGTGTTTACCGTACGTCGTCCCATTAAGCCGACCGGAACGTTTTGCTCGACTTTCGTTCGCTGACAAGTATCACAACGGCGTACGTAACTCGCGATATCCCGAAACATACGCGGCCAATAATATCTCACCGCAACGCGTCGATAAGTTTTTTCCACACCGCCATGACCTGCCTGAGGATTATCGTGATTTTCCCGAATAACCTCGAGACGCGAATCTTTCGGAAGCACCAACTTCCATTGTTCTAAATCGTCTACTACTTGCGATACTACCGGATTCGGTTTTCGAAAATAGAGTGAATCTTCTTCTATTTTCCAGCCCGGGTATTTACGCGGCTCATTTTCGACATTCCTTACGCGTGCGTCATACCATTCATCGCCCGTAATCGCGACGGCGCATAATTCTTCGGCGGATTCGTACATTCGCGATAGCGCGTCGGGAACGTGATGTAATGCCCCTTTACGATGTTCGATTTCGTAATCGTACTCTAATAATTCGAGAGCCCATCTCGCTAATCGACCTGTTGGATTTTTTAAATTATGCAACCACCGTAAGCTGCTGTGATCGGTAATCACTTGGAATTTATAACCCTCGAGATACGGTCTGAATTTACGAATCGCCCATACGACCGCGAGACACTCTTGTTCGGTAGTCGAGTATTTCTTTTCAGCCTCCGATAACGCGCGGCTCCCGAAAGAAATAACGTGTTCGACGCCTTCCGATTCTTGCGTTAACACGGCGCCTAATCCGACCGAACTCGCGTCCGTCTGAAGCGTGAACGGTAGCTCGAACTTCGGACACGATAACGTAGGTGGTTCCGTTATGCACGATTTTACGGTTTCAAACGCCGATTTTTGTTCATCCCCCCACTCCCAAGAGTAGCTCTTCCGGAGGAGACGCGTCAATGGCTCTAATTTGGTGGCGCACTGCGGTATAAATCGGCGATACCAGGACGCCATTCCGATAAAGCGTCTTAATTGCTTAATATTCTTTGGTGGCGGATATTCGATAATCGGCGCGGTTTTATCGAGATCAACTCTTAATCCTTCCTGCTGTACTAAGAATCCGAGATACTTTACTTGTGAACGGCAGAATTTACTCTTTTCCGGGTTGATGGTGAGACCGGCTTCTTTTATCCTATCGAGTACGCGCTTTAACCAAACGAGATGCTCTTCGAACGATCGCGTGACGATAACGATGTCGTCCAAATAAGCGAAAGCGTGAGGTTCCATTTCGGGTCCAATTAAACGATCAAGTAAACGCTGAAATGTCGCGGGCGCTCCGGTGAGTCCATACGGCATTCTCTTAAAATGAAATAATCCCTTCCCGGGAACCGTAAATGCTGTTAATTCGCAACTATTATTTTCCAACGGTATCTGGAAATATGCCTGACTCAGATCGATAGTCGAAATATACCGGGCGGCCCGTAATTTATCTAAAATCGCGTTCATGTACTGCAACGGATACGCGTCTTTCTTTGAGACGTTATTCAACTTGCGAAAGTCGAGACAAAACCGGTACGTGCCATTCGGCTTCTTAATCATAACAATCGGGGTCGACCACTCGCTTTTCGAACGCTCGATAACGTCCGCCTCCAGCATTTTATCTACCTCCGCGTAAATCGCTTCCTGAATTTTCGGCGACACCGGGTAATAACGCTGTTTAATAGGCGCGTGGTTTCCGACGTCGATTCTATGCTCCGTTAAATTTGTCACGCCGGGTTTGCCCGTATCCTCGGCGATTTCGGATTCGAGAAATTCGGCTAATCGTTGTTCCTCCAAAGGCGATATTTCCACTAAACCGCAACAGATTGGTAGATTTTTACGCGAGGCTTGAATTCGAGTTCGTTTTCGTTTCGCGACGTCAGGCGAAAACGTGGTCGGAGCGATCTTAGGCGCGGGGTTCGCGGGCGGCGGGGTCTTCCCCGTACTCGCGACCGTCCCTCTCGGCTCGATATTCACGCTCTCCGAAGCATTTACGCGAAGCGACGGGTCTCCGGATCTTGCGTCAAACTCATATTCGGTGATAGGATTATCCGAAAAATGCCACCTCTTTGTTGCGAAATTTACACCGTTCCCAAACAACGACAAGAAATCTATACCGATTATACACGGTAACGCTAACGTCGGTAGCGCATATACCATCATAGCAAGGACTTCGTTCGATGGCGCAACGTAAGCGGTAATTCGATCTCTTCCCGAATTCGCTTGGTTTGCCCCGTGGCGGTTGTCACGCGTTTTCCGTCGGCACTGTTAAAGTTTAACCGCAATTCTTTCACTAATTCGACCGCGGACGGCCCCAGAAACGTGCGACTCGATCCTGAGTCTACTAAGGCGAGGATCTCATGCCCCGAAATTCCAACATCAACAAACAATAACGACGACGCATCACGACAATCAAAAGCACTATACGAAAATTCACTGGCACACGAAACAATGTGAAGGGGTTGTGGATTGGGAACAGGAGTCGGGTCCCCCTCACTAGTCGACTCCTTTACTCTTTTCCCGAACAGTCAGGACACGAACGTAACGTTACTTCTGCGCGATCGCAACGATAACAGTGCATCCGCGGTGCTGCCTCACAATCTCGCGAAAGATGTCCGATACCGTCACAATTCCAGCATTTAGCTGTAGACACGCGCGAAGTTCTTGCTCCCGCGCTCGCGGTATTAGTCGGTGAAGAGGTCGAAGCGGCAGCGACCGCGTCGGTCGAAGTTTTCGCGGCGCGATCCTTACGCCGCTTTTCCTTGCGCGATCCTGATCCCGAATCAGTAGAGTTCGCGGATGATGTATTTAACGCAGCGAGAGTATCCAGCTTAGACGCGTGTCGATTACTATTACGCGGCATCCGGTAAGCTAAATCGAGAAACAAAGACTTTTCCGGTGTCGGCGGGGCACGATAACGTTGGGCCATTTGATGGCTCCCCTCTATGCGCGTCGCGACGTATTCTAACGCCTCAAGATCCTCGACTTCATCTCGACGTACGGCAATTTGCAGGCGCGGCAACATATTGCGAAACTTGTAGCTGATCTGTTCTGCCTCGCTCCATGGCGGCGATAATCGATCGAACATTGCTCTTAAACACGTCAAGTAATCCGCGACGGACTCGTGTTCCCCTTGTGTACGCCGCATAATTTCGTCTCGAAGCGCGAATTGAAAATCTGGATCTTCGAAGCACGCGATTTTAAAAGCCGACCACGTAGGCAGCCGATCGCGCCTTCCGCGAAACCAATGTAACGCTATCCCCCCAAAAAGAACGGCAGACAACGATGGATGTCCTCATCCGATACCGGAACTAAATCGCGACCCTCCTCTATGCGCAGCAAAAACGTCTCGGCATCCTCTCCCCGCGCTCCCGAAAACTTTAGGTTCCACTTCCGCATTACGTTATACGCGGTCATCGAGGAGTTTCCCGGCGAGTCGCGCTACATATTATGTCCGGGCGAGCGCGATATAACGGGTGACGCAGGCGTACCAGCAGATCGTGATAATCTACGCGAGCTGGTGCGCGGCATCGGACTATCCGGACGGACGTCTTCCCCCCGCGGGGGTAACAAAAATTCGTCGTCCGACTACTCTCCGTTCGCGATCGGTAATCGAAATTCGCGTCGGTTTTCCCGTACGTTACGCAATAACCGAGCAGTTAAAAGGGAGTAGCTTCCGTCGATCGAAAGCTCTCGCCGATTTAATTCTTCGATTAACTGATCTCTATTCAAAACGAAAATCCACTCGTCTTCGGGATCGATTTGGCTTATCCGTTATTTTTTGACCTTCTTAGAAATATATAAACACGCGCGATTATACTCGAACAACGGAAATAATAAAGCAAATTGGTCGAGATAGCCAACGACAAGAAAGAAAAACAACCAAAGAGAAGCAAACAAAAGGACGTTAGCGCGAATGAACAAAAAGACGTCAACAATACTCGCAAGTAATACCGAACGTTCCGTAACGACAAATTTTAAATTTTCACGAACGCAATAATTCTTTAGAATAAATTAAGTGCCTCTTGCACTCCCCGTTAATTATTCAACGTGCCCCACGTTGGGCGCCAAATTTTTGCAACGACTTTCTATCCCCGTTGTGAACGGACTTAATTGCCGTCCCGCTCTCGTCGTCGCGCGGATCTTCTTACAAGCGCCAACAACGGGGAGTTCGCTCGTTGAATGCGAGAGACGTGTGGGGAAAATCGCCGACAAAAAGGGCGAAGGGATCCAGGGAAATGATAACGCGGCGAAAAGGAACGGGTTGATAGGAGTTCCGCGCGTGCCGTGTCGAAAACCGAGTATCCAACGCGAAAACCGAAGATTGGGCGCCAGACGCGGTCTTCCACGCGTCAATTCGCGATATCGACGAAAATTACGCGAACGTTAATTACTGGCATTCGCCACAGGCGGGCTAGCTCGCTTAACGGCAGAGGGGCAGGATGTTGGTTGACGGAACGCGAAATTAAGCAAGAGGCGACAGATACGATAGGTACTAAAAACGGACGAACACTACAGACGGTAACGAACGCACAACAAAAAAAAACAGATAAATCAGATAAATAAAGCCGGGTTTATTACAATAGAATAGTGCATTAAAAACGATTAAAGATAATAATAGAAAGAGAGGCAAAATGATGAAGTGTAGTAAGTTATAAAATTAATAAAAGAAAGAAGTAGAGCTAACGGAGGATATCCGATTCGTGCGTAATGCCAAGCAGATAATTGAGAGTGAATAAAGCGGTAAAAAGAAACAGTCATCAAGACATCGAAAAATTAACGCTATTGCGATCCCCGATCGAGAAATTCGGCGGACAGAATTAATAATATGAACAGATCTTAAACCCGACAAAAAAATGCGTGAATAAACTTTAAACATAATCACTGAAAACAATAATATTCGCGAGACAAAACGAAATAATAACGGCACGTAAGAATTCACACTCGCCGCGCTCGGCGGTAGCGATTCGTGTACGAGACTGGATGTTCGATCCGACGGATCTAATTCTCTCACAACGACGTAGAATTATAAGTCGGATATTTCCCAACTTCCGGATACAACGACGATTTTCGGTCACAACGGCCTCGCCAGCCGTGTTGAGTCATAGCGAAATTTTCGATACCGACGCGAAGAATAAGCGAAATCGAGGCGCCGACAAAGACGGCAATGCGACGCAATTCTCTCACACACTCTCACGCTTCAAAGGCGGCTCACGCAATAGCACGCATCTAACGCGACGCTCAATCACTCTATCTCATTCACCCTACGTACTTCGACATACCCTACGACGCTTCATTACATGCAACGAAATATTCGCGACGCGAATCTCCAGAGCGACATCAATACTTTAACGCGGTCGCGATATCACAATTAACTACAATAAACGAGGCCTGTGCTTTGCAGGCTCTGGGGATCGAGATCACTTGTCGTCGTGGCCGCGACACTAAGAACTTTATTAATTACGGGGCATAACCCGGACACCAAAAATCACTAAAATTACAACGACGACGACAGAATGATGCGATCCCGGACGCGATCGCACGTGGCTTAGTATACGGAGGGCAACCTCACCGGCACCTCGTCACTCCTGGGTAGGCTGAGTCGGCAACGGCACGTCCTTCTCAACAGAAAAATCTCAGCGGCAAGAGGGTAACGGCAAGCTGAGGTCCTCTCTAGCACCCAGGTCGCGACAGGCTGATTCCCGGATCCTCGCGATCCAGGATCGATGACTCGGGGCCTACCCCAATGCTGCGCACGCGAGGTGCGTGTTATCGCGGCCAATCCCACGACGGCACGCGACAACGCCGGTAAGCGGCACGCTCAAGGCCGTGTCGGGGGCGCGTGCACCCACGATATTGCCGAATATAATTGTAAGGCCCATTCGACAGGACCATTGCAGAGTTTCCACCCCTGACTTCTTTCCGGTCGAATGCCACGGGCCTTGCCTCTGCTTTTTCTTTGCTGCTCGTGCTCCGCGCTCTCCTCTCTCGACTCGTACTCGCCCTTCTGCCGTGCTCTCCATGGAATTTTGCCTTTAGCCGTGCCTCTAATTTCTCCTCTGCCTCGATCGCTTCCGTACTCATTCGCTCGTGCCTTAAAAAAATAAAAATAAAAATCTATAACGCTCGAAATTAGACGATAACAAAAACGCCTCTCTGGAGACTGCGGCACGGTTCTCGTTATTTCTCGCCTGACGCGTTTAGGGAGGAATCCGGCGGACGCGCGCCGGACGGCAACGTCACAGCACATACAAACCATTTTGTATACTCTGTAATAAGCTCGGAATGCAGGCTGAGCATCGTCCTGGTAGTCGGATCTGCGAGGCACCTGCGCTACCACGGCGAGGGCCGGTTATATCTGGAATTAAAGAAAATAGGACAGGCCCTGGCCCTGTTCTGTCGATGGAAACTGATATAGAATTGTAATGTCAAATTTCTTCAAATAAACCTAAATAGATCCAGACAGGCCCAGGACCTGTCCACACAGGTTATGTTGGAATGCGACATTGGGGTATTACTGTTAGGGGTATTACTGTTATGATAGGAAAGGCGGTTTGGCCGCTCTGCGAGCATTGCGCGGAAGCGGACGATACCGCGCAGCATACGCTGGAAGTATGTCCAGCGTGGGAAGTACAACGACGTAAATTAAGACTGGAGATTGGCGACAATCTCTCTCTAAAAGCTGTCTTCTGCGCAATGCTCGCGGATTTAGTTAAATGGCGGGCCGTGCTGACCTTTTCGGAATCGGTTATGCGAGCCAAAGAGAGCGCCGAACGGGAGAGGTAGAGGGCGGGATTAATTTCTCCTCCTCTCTCTCTTTGATCTTGGCTTTATTATTATTATAAGCAGTCTGTATATACATGTAAATATATATGTAATAATTTCGTGCGTGTATGTGTGAATGTCGCGCGCGAGAGAGTGTATGTGTGTGTAGTGTAGTGTGCACATATTAGGGTGAACGGTACTGTACATTGGTATGAATGTGGTTATAAGTATATATGTGTATGTATACATGCGAATGATCACAGCGAGCGATCGTGTGCATGAATGAGAGAGAGTGAATGAGAGTGAATGAAGAGTCTCTTGGGATCACAGGTGGCACAAACGGGGGTTTATGTCTACCATTGCACGTGATTCCAGTGAGGGGAAACCGAGGTGGACTGTGGCCCTGCCTCGGCCTCCACGAATTCTAGAACGAGCGCGTAATTGCACATATGCGTGAGGGACACCCCCGAAGGTAATGCTTCATGGCGGTTCTCGGGGGGGGGGGGGCCTCAATACGTACCCGTAGGTGGCCACCGTTGGGTTTTAGCCGGTAGGAGTCCGGCATAACCTAACCTGTCCTAACCCCCCGGTTGGGACGGGTATCCATGATGGATTTCCCAACGTTAAAAAAAAAGAAGGTAAATTTATAGCCCATAAACGCTTCGTTTCTGAAAAATGAATTAAGTTAAATTATTTTTCTCGGGATGGGGGTGCAGAGGGGCTACGCCCCTCTCCCGTCCACGCATGCAGGTCATAAAGACACTTTTTTGTCAAAAAATCACACATTACGACGTATGCAAACTTTGTTATCAAACTTTTATTTGTTATATCTCCTAAACCAATGCCGACCGCCACTTGATTCTTGCGGGGAATTACTCAGAACACTCCCCCCTATAACATATCTAAGTGGCGTTTAAATCGGTAATGTGTGACCTTTTATGCATATTTACCTATTTTTTTTTTAATTGACATCAGTTTATTGAATTAAAACACATATTCCAGATTTTATAACCAATAATATGAGTGCGATTTATCTGTATACAATGTAGGAATGAGAAAGAGCTCTAGTTAACGTTGCCGCACGTGCAACATTTTTTATCTTGTTTTTAAATCTTTATCCCATTTCTAGCAAATTTAAGCAAAAGTGCGAACGTTTATATATTTTAAATCAAAAGGCACACATTTTAGACACGTCGACTCAACATTAAATACATGTTTAGGGAGACTCTTAGCAGTCCACAAAATAAAATCCCGAAATTTTATGGAAAATTCTCTTCCGATGGTCAATATATCACAAATGAATTCTAAAAATACTCAGAGCAGGAGACGTCTAAATTGCCATATTTCTAGACGTGCATTTAGATTAGACGTAACCTAGATTTCTTCAACGTCGGTTAGATGTCGAATCGACATCAGCGTTCTGGCTGGGATAAAACCATAACATTTCTCAAAAAAGCCATAACTTTTTTTCTGAATTAAAAGTTGCAAAGGACCAAAGTTGAAAACCATTTCAAACATCAGCTGTGATATCCACTACGTCATATATTCAAATATCAGAATATTTATTGAATAAGGGTTTTGATTTTGTTGTTGAGTTCGAGATTCACCTAAGATTGCTTAGAAAATGTTTTTTGCATTGTACGGAAAGAAAATCCTACACCAAATTCCATTCAATTTAAAAATGATTTAAAAGCTAATCACAATATCGCAATATATGGCAAATGTAAGCCACGGCAATTATGAGGAAGATGATCGAACTTTTTTATCAAAGTTTTTAGAAATTTTAGAAAAGAAAAATACAAAAAAAGACTATAACTAATAATGAAAAGAAGGAAGAAGAAGAGGACGGCAATAAGGAAAATAACTGTAATATTATTAATAATAATATTAATGATAATAATAATAATAAGTATAATAACAATAGTAATAGTAGTAATGATAATTATAATACTAACCTAAATAGTAATCGAAGTAAAAGTATTATTATACAAGAAACTACACCAACTATCAATGTAACATTTCAACTTAGCAATATTGAACAAAATATTTTATATTATATCGCCGGTTATTAAAATACATTGTAAGTAAGGAAAAATGTTATGCAATATGCATACAAGCAGTAGGATCAAAAAGAAGTACAAGATATATTTATGTCAAATTAACACGTTTAGAACGTATTAACAGCACCGAGTCATTATATTTTATTAATGAAATTTCATTTCAATTTTTTCTGGCAATGGAACAAATTTTTAGAAACCACTTGCACAGAGTCTCTTTAGAGATTCAACTCTAAATTCTAAACAATACTTTATATCTCAATTTCAATTTCAGAAACTTCCTTACTCTATTCCTAATTGTCACATCTTAAAAAATAAATTGATCGTTAGATATTGTATGTTTAGATAAAGAACATATCGAAAAAAAATGTAATGATTTAAATAAACCAAAGACTAAGAACGTGCAATCTAGTAAAACAATGGCAATGCATATTTATATTAAATAAGCGATGTATATAATTTTATCTTTGTTAATTTAACATTCTAATTTTACAAAAAATTATTTTTGTTAAAAAATTGATAACTTATGAATTATCTTCATCGCATAATTTAATAAAATTATTATTCATTAAATTATTTTTTCTTTCTCCCTTTACATATAATTTTTCTTTTTTGATAATTCAGTAGACAGCTGCTTAATTTTTTTTTTAAATTTTAAAACCTTCGGCTAATAAACTTCAAAATTAAATCAGTTTATAACTGTTGCTGTTAGATGTTGGAAACTAATGAAGGATGTCGATGCAGGCGTTTCCCTCAGATTGCTGGCACAGCTTTATTTTAATAAAGTTCGGTCGTCAAGGTATTGAGGATGAAGGAGAAGCTGGATATCGTGATGCGGTAGAATAACTTCTTCTTCTTATATGCACTTGAGCGTAGGGTAATTCAGTTTTATTTTTCTTGGTGACAGAGACACTCGATTTAACAATTGAGATTAAACTGATTTCGAAAACTAAATTCCAAGACAAACTGTATTTAGAACGCTGGTCGATTATTAAGAGAGAGACCTTTTCATATTTCGAGCGCCCGTTATATATAGGTCAGCAACCTGTCGTGGGATAATCTGATTCGCGGAAATTCACAAAGGCGTTCTTAGTACGGAAGAAAAAGGGGGGATACCACTGCGTGACGATCAGGTGATCGAAGGGATTCGCACGCAACGTGTTGTCAACAGAAGCAGACGATCGCTCTCTCTCTCTTTCTCTCTCTCTCTCTATCTCATTGTATGCGTGAGGAACACGCGCGATTCCAAACATACCGCCCGTCTCGAATTGTTTATTCGAAATGTAAGACAATCATCGAAATATATGATAGACCGATCATATTCTATACAATAGATAATACAATAATAATAGATACATACATAAGAGTACTTATAATTTATCGCACGGGTTTTAGTCGGAAGTACCGCCCGCCATGGCGGATTCTCTTTCGTTTTCTTCATTTATGTTGACCGGAAGAAAACAAAGCTTCGCAATAGGACGCTTATATTCGGCGGTGGCTGTTCGAATAGTGACAACGCGGATGAGTTGATCATTGCCCGGATGGCACTGAATAATGCGACCGAGTGCCCAATGACTCGGGGGTGCATTGGAGTCGCGTAAGAGTACTAGTTGGCCGATTTTTGCTAACTTTTGAGTCACTCGCCATTTCGGACGCTGATGCAAGGTTTGTAAGTAATCGTGTCGCCACGAGGCCCAAAAATCTTCACTCAATCGTTGAACGATTTGCCATCGAGATAGGCGTTGTTCTCGAATCGCGAGTACGCTCGGTTCAGGTGGGGCTAATAAAGCGGAGCCGATTAAAAAGTGCCCGGGAGTTAACGCTCTATAATCGTCCAGATTGTCGGAGACAGCGGCGATCGGTCGAGAATTCAAACACGCTTCGATGCGACATAATAATGTAGTCAATTCCTCGAAAGTAAGCGTATAGTGTCCGATGCACCGTTTCAAGTGGTATTTCACGCTGCGAACTATGGCTTCCCACAATCCGCCGAAATGCGGAGCCGCCGGTGGGATAAAATTCCATGATGTGTTTTCGCTTGCTAGACGATTTACGAAGTCGGGATGACGCGCGACGGCCTCGTATGCTGATTTTATCTCGCGATCGGCGCCTTGAAATGTGGTGCCGTTGTCTGAATACATCGCGGTTGGTAATCCGCGACGCGCGACAAATCGGTTGTATGCAGAAATAAACGAATTTGTCGTATAGTCGGATACTAGTTCGAGATGAATTGCTCTTGTTGTCATACAAATAAATAAGGCGATGTATGCTTTATGTGATTTATGCCCGCGACCGGAAGTGACGCGAACGGAAATTGGACCCGCGTAGTCAACACCGGTATGTACAAATGCTCTTGCTACTTGATTAACGCGACACTTTGGTAGATCACCCATCAATTGCTCCGGAGAGATAGCTCTTTCTCGCGTACATTTAATACATTGATATAAGACTGAGCGGACGGTGGCGCGCGCGCGCAAGAGCCAGAATTCTTGGCGGAGATTCGCAAGCGTTAGTTGAAGACCGGCATGATGACCTCGGAGGTGGATGTCGGAGATTAAGGTAGTAACTAATGGATGTGATTTTAGAACGATTGGATGTTTTGCAGCTTCAGGCAATTCGGAATTTTCTAGTCGCCCGCGAACTCGAATAATGCCGTCAGAATCAAGGTACGGATTTAGTGGAGCGAGCGAGCTAGATTTTGCGACGGGATGCTTGCGGAAGAGGTTAGTGAGATCCTGCGGAAATAGAGTGGCTTGTAATGTTTTGAGCCAAAAAACTTTGGCGGCGTTGATTTCTATCGGTTGTAAAATTAGCGGAGAGTTTGATTCGGAATAATTTAATGAAGGATTGAGTTTCCTTTTTTGAAGACGGGACGTAAATCGCATGATAAAGGCCGTTACTCGGAGTAACTTTAACCAAGAGGAGAACCGGGACTGAAGGTCCCATGGTTCGGAGGGCTCCACGGTATTAGTTTGAGCAATGATTCGTTGCTCGAGCGGGGAATTATTTGTTTCTTGGATGGGTGGGTGTGGCCACGACGTCGAGTCGTGTTTTAGCCACGCGGGGCCAGACCACCAGAGGTGGTGTGTTACAATCTCGTCCGGGTTGATGCCCCGCGAGGCGCAATCGGCCGGATTATCACCGGTAGAGACGTGCATCCATGTTGCGTCATTCACTGTCTCTTGTATTTGCGAGACGCGGTTCGCGACAAAGGTTTTCCAGCGCGACGGTGATTGACGCAGCCAGGCTAACACAATCATGGAGTCAGTCCAACAGTAACATTTTACTGCGGGGATTTTAAGCACAGACCGAGCGAATTCAATTAATCGCGCGAGTAGCAACGCGGCGCAAAGCTCAAGGCGCGGGACACTGACGGTTTTAATAGGCGCGACTTTACTCTTCGCGACGAGGAGAGAGATTCTTGGAGGACCGTCGACGGAGCTAACTCGCAAATAGACGGACGCGGCGTACGCTTTCGTGGATGCGTCGGAAAATCCGTGCAACTCGGCGGAGATGGTATGAAGACCGTAATCTGTCCATCGTGGAATCGTAACCTTTTCGATTTGCGAAAGCTGCGAGTGAAAGTCCGACCATTTACTGGAGATATTTAGAGGAACGACGTCATCCCAGTCGCACTTAATCGACCACAGCTGTTGTAATAAGATTTTGGCCGTAATTATAACGGGGGTCATCCAACCGAGCGGGTCGAAAAATCTCGCGATCGTTGACAAAATTTGACGCTTCGTATTCCCGGATTCGATGGTGGAATCTATACGAAACTGAAACACGTCTTGTGCGGGATTCCATGAAACGCCTAAGACTTTAATTGAGTCGTCGCCTTGTAATTCTTTGCTACCAGCGAGCCCGTGATCCGCTGGGTCAATGTCGGCTAATAAATCGGAGCAGTTACTGGCCCATTTTCGTAGGTGGAAACCTCCTTTGGCTAGGAGCGCGACAAGTTGTTCACGGGTTTGTTGAGCTAATACGCGATCATCGGCACCAAATAAACAGTCATCCACGTATATTTGAGTTTGCAAAACGGGAATAGCTAATGGAAATTGTGAGCCTTCGTCGATAGCGAGTTGTCGTAATACGCGCAGTGCGAGAAACGGAGCTGACGTAGTTCCGTATGTTACGGTGAGAAGCCGGTACTTCTCAACTGAAATGTCCGCCGAACTTCTCCACAAAATTCGTTGATATTCACAGTCACGCGGATCGATCAATATTTGGCGATACATCTTTGCGATGTCCGCAGTAAATACATATTGATATTGACGCCATCTTAATATGACTGCAGTGAGGTCATTCTGTAATTTTGGTCCGGCTAGTAGGTAATCGTTTAATGAATAACCGCTCGACGTACGACTTGACGCATTGAATACGACGCGGATGCTTGACGTGGTGCTGTTATCGCGAAATACCGCGTGATGCGGAATATAATACCGTTGACCCGGATCGGAGGCATCGGAACTCGAGATCTCCATATGACCGAGATTTTCATACTCGGTCAAAAATTCCGAGTACTTTTCGGCTTTATTTACGTCTAACTGCAATCGCCGCTCCAAGCGGTGGAGATTAATTAAAGCAATGGATTGCGAATCACCAAGATTTACCGGGCGTTCATTTTTGAAAGGTAGACGGACAATATAGCGACCGTGTTTATTGCGCGAATGAGTGGTGAGGAAGTGTTCCTCGCATTGTTTTTCCTCGTTCTTTAAACAGTCAGTTTGCGTCGCGCTTTCGATCTCCCAGAATCGACGGAGAGTCAAATCTAAATTTTCGAGAATCGCGCCGTGGTGAATATACAACGAATTCGATGAGCTAGGATTTGATACGGGACCTGACAGGATCCAGCCAAGGACAGAGTTTTGTGCGAACGGTTCATCAGGTCTGCCTTTACGTATGCCCTCCAAAATTAGTAGGCTATATAAATCTGCGCCGATAATAATTTCAATCGGATCAGAACTCATGGGATCATCGTCGGCTAACCGAAGATTCGATACATGCGCCCATTGTTTTAATTGAGCGCAGCGGTTTGGTGCGTACTTAGTAAGAGATTTGAGAATAATAGCGGTCGTTGAATACGCGGGTTCAGTCTGACTTGCCGGACTGACGCGAATATGAGCTGCATGACGTGCATACGATTGCGCGTCTTCAATTCCGGTAACGCATACATTTTGTTTTACGCGAGAGAGTCGTAACAGTTGTGCGAGGTTTTCGGAAATTAGAGTTGCGGCGGAGCCTTGATCGAGCAAGGCTCGAGCGTAAGCGAAGCGACCTTGATGCGAGTATACACGAACTCGAGCTGTAGCGAGCAAAACAGCTGATTTGTTTGACACGGCATTCGACACAATATGAGAAGATATCTCGGTTTCGTTATTTGTTTTGATTGGCGTGCTAACGGTCGACGGCTCGTCAGTAGGTGACTTTGCTTCGCTCGATAAATGAAGAAGCGTGTGATGTTTTTGCGCGCATTGACGACATCGGCGTTCGGTTTTGCAATCTCTTGTGAGATGCGTGGCCGCGAGACAATTGAAGCATCGCTTTTGAGATTTAATAAACTCGTGACGAGATGCAGGAGTTTCGGCGAGGAAGGTTGTACACTGATACAATAAATGATTTTTTTTGCATTTCGGGCATGCGAATTTTGACGCGTTCGTAGAATGGGAAGCGATGGTTTTCGATTTGTTGGATTTCGTGGTCGACTCGGCGCTGCCTCCTGAGGTCGCGGGAAGCAAGGCGTCGAGAGCTCGAATGCGAGATTCCAAAAAAGTATTAAGATCAGAATATGATGGCGGGTCGACTGAGTCGCTCAATTTCAATTCCCAGGCTTTCCTGGAAGTTTTATCTAATTTTTGGGACAGAAAATAGACTAAGATATCGTCCCAAGCGGTAACACGACGTCCGAGATTTTTTAAGGCTTGAATTGACAAATTCGTTTGATCGCGTAAATTTTGCAAACTTTTTGAATTCTCGCATACGACCTGCGGGAGTGAAAATAATGCGTGCAAGTGAGTATATATCAGCCGTCGTTTATTTTCATACCGCGAAGTAATAAGGTCCCACGCAATGGTAAAATTCGCTTCCGTTACGTTGAGGTGACTTATCGCGCGGCTCGCGCCGGAAAGAACCGAACACAAGTAGTGCATGCGTTCGACATTCGAGAGCCCTTGATCGTCGACAATCATTGATTTAAATCGGTCGCGGAACGTTTCCCAATTCGCAAAGGACCCGTCGAAGGTCGGCAACGCGAGGCGTGGTAGGTGCGAAACAGGCCGGGATGACGTGGAGACAATCGAATTATCGACCGTTAACGTCGTGGACGATTCTTTAGGCTCGAAATCGGAGATTACCTCGTGCATGAAGTCGAGTGCAGTGTGATAGTCACCCTCACATTTCAAGAGATGGTCCTCCTTGAAGTAGGCGTTGGTGGTTCGTAGCGTCTCATCGGCGGCGGTGTAGAGTTCGACATCGAGGTCTTGCACCTTGGCAAATTGCTCGTGAAGAAGATTGATGCGGTACTGCACAACTGCCCGAGTTTTCTTCGCTTTCTCCAGTTTCTTGAAATTTTCGAGTGTTCTTGTTATTGATTTCATTAGCTGGTTTTGTCTGTATAACAACGTCTCGAACGAAGTCATCTTGAATAGGCTGATGAGTCACGGTTGTTCTTGGTGTTGATCACCACAACGATCAAGCGTGGAATATCTTCTTGACACCGATCCGGCTCGAAGGACCAAATGTTAGATGTTGGAAACGTATGTACTAATGAAGGATGTCGATGCAGGCGTTTCCCTCAGATTGCTGGCACAGCTTTATTTTAATAAAGTTCGGTCGTCAAGGTATTGAGGATGAAGGAGAAGCTGGATATCGTGATGCGGTAGAATAACTTCTTCTTCTTATATGCACTTGAGCGTAGGGTAATTCAGTTTTATTTTTCTTGGTGACAGAGACACTCGATTTAACAATTGAGATTAAACTGATTTCGAAAACTAAATTCCAAGACAAACTGTATCTAGAACGCTGATCGATTATTAAGAGAGAGACCTTTTCGTATTTCGAGCGCCCGTTATATATAGGTCAGCAACCTGTCGTGGGATAATCTGATTCGCGGAAATTCACAAAGGCGTTCTTAGTACGGAAGAAAAAGGGGGGATACCACTGCGTGACGATCAGGTGATCGAAGGGATTCGCACGCAACGTGTTGTCAACAGAAGCAGACGATCGCTCTCTCTCTCTTTCTCTCTCTCTCTCTATCTCATTGTATGCGTGAGGAACACGCGCGATTCCAAACAGTTGCAATTCGAAAAAAATTAAAATTTTTTTCGATATTTTTGTCTGACATATTTAATGCAGTTAAGGAAGTATTTTTTCTAACTGCATGTTTCATTTATTATTAATAATACTCAATTTTCATTAATCATTTTTTAAAATTATTTTCAGGCAAAATTATCACAAGAACGTGTTAATCAAATCATGCAGACCATTATTATTCGTAATTGATGGATTTTGAACATAAAGTCAACAAGATTTTTGTATCTATAATTTTTTATTTTTGAACATGAACAAAATTTTTATAATTTAAATTCCGTTTAATTGTAAATAATTTTAAATTGTACATATTATTTCAAATTGTCAGCAAATAGTTAATATCTGTCTGAGTTGTTTGAGCGTAGCAGACTAATACTTCACTCGAGAAATCGTGCTTTCGAGTTATTAAAAAAATTTAAAAAATTTTTTTTTTAATTTTATTCTTAAATTACTTGAAAAGTACTGAACCGATTGATTACAAATTCTCTTTCTGAGCCCTCAAAATGTGAAGATCTGTTGAGAATATAATTTTTGTAAATTGAACTGTGATCGCAACATTTTCCTTTTTCCCTGAAAAGTTTTAATTTTCAGGGAAGGAAGTTAAAAATATACATTCGCTCAGACTACATTCGCGTGAACGCATTTTTCTAGTATAAAAATGAATTTCAAAATTATACATTTTTTCATTTATTAAATTTACAAAGGACCCCGCACAAAAACCTATGGAAATGGGTTCTCGGCGAATTTGTCTGAAACTTTGGGAAAATGTTGTTCGTGTCATCCTGATCAAAAGTTCTCATGGCAACAACTCTCTTTAAAGCAGTATTTTAGCTCCAGGAGACCTCAAAGATTGATATTTTATCACGCGATCACAGATGATTTCACTCATTCAGCTTTCAGAATAATGATTGTGTGTGTGTGTGTGTGTGTGTATATTGCATAACCCATAAAACCTAATAACCCAATGAATTGATGAATAACAGTAATAACAGTATGAACCGTCGGCATTAGCGTTACCCAATGTGCACCGCAAGGAGGTTGCGCGATCGGATTTTGCACATCATTATAGCCCTGAAAAGGACCGATTTTGTCCTCAATTCATGAAAAATATGTCTATTACTTGAAAAAAAATACGAATCATATTAAATAATACGATTTTATTCAGGAGGCAATCTGTTCGCGGCATCATGAATGACATTGATAAGCCTAGTTGAGGGATATTTGATATTTTGTTGATGTTGAGCATACCCAACATACCACAGTACACTAGCTATGTGTGCACACATGCCTAGCGTTCATGCACCTGACTTACACGTACAATAATAACCGTGTACGAGCTCATCCACAACATCCGCTGGTTCCTGATCATTATTGGGTCGGTACGCAATCCACAATTGATATTTAGTTGCATTCCGAAATCTTGAGAAAATTCTTACTCTCATGAGACCAGGTTGAGGTAGCCTTTGTATGTTTCTCATCATTTCGACATGAAATTCTTCTTGACCCTCTCTTTGCAATTTATCCTGCACATACGATGGTGCTAAATTGATTTGATAAATACCGACAGTGAGATCTTCTAAATACTCTAAATCTAAAATTGGGAAATCAAGAATTTGTTGTACATCTAATCGTACCCATCTTTGAGCATTACGTGTGTGCAGATTATCAACCTCGACTAGTGCCTGAACAATATTTGGTGTTTTAGCTCTCTCAAGCATCTGACGAGCCAATTCTGCATTGGCTCCTTGCATCTCAATAACTGGACGATACCTATTAATAATTGCACCAGCAATGCGATAGAAATCACCGAGATTCAGAAGGTGAGGTATTGGTATAATCTGTTGAAAGAATTTGAATATCGATTTGATATGACCATTTCGAGCTTCAACAATCAATCTCGTCTTGGTAACTAATCGTGAATCATTGGCTTCTTCTGTAGTGAGTTGATTTCTCCCTTGTTGAAGGAGTGCTGGCATTTTCCATATAATACCCAGCCGAGCCAAGAGCTCTGTAGCATCACGATATCCTCGATCTACAATTAGAATGTCTCCATCGCGGAACCATTCCCTCATTCTTTCTGCATTTCTCTCGAATTCATTCTCCAAAATCGCCGCATCATTATTCCGAGAATTGGAAAAATAAGGACCTTGAATATCGAGAATAAATCCATCAAGTGCTACTATAAGTACGGGTTTCAGTAAATGACGACTCTTATGAATCGAAAAAGACTGACGTAATGTGCAAAAATTACTACTTTTGGGTATATAACTATAAGTTCCATCGATCGCAGCAATTACACGAGAAATGTTTGGATTAGCATTGTACAATTCATTAACGAATTCAGATACGTGTCTTGCAATATAATTTTCTCTAGTAATTGAATTGAGACCAATGTTTTCCGGAACAAATCGTTGCATTAGAGATTGGCGAACAGTAGAAATTGCCATACTTGTTGCTTGTCTACTTGAATACTCGAAAATAACTTGCAAAAAGTCATCAGATAAACCCTGTCGTAGCTTACATAAAAACACCAAGAAATCCTTTTTCGATACGTACCTGTGACCCCCATTGCCAACTACTCTATTACAATAGTTAAAGAGTTCTAAAAATTGCTCTTTTGTCACGGGAGAGAATGATAAAAATTCAGAATCTGTGAGACTATTTTCATCAACGAATCTGCGTTTATTAACAGCGACATTGCGAAGTCCTTGCAGAAGAATCGCAAGTTGTGGACCTTTAAGAACATACGGTCTGTTTATAAATCGTAAACCACATAATAATGGCTCCAGAAAAAAACCTCTATCGTCAAGATGATGTTGACATAATCTGACATTTTCAGGATTATAAATATTGCACAAAATAAAAACATTTACTCGACAATCGGCAGAAACCTTGTTAACATCTTCAACAGAGCATATTACGCAGGTACGATTGGCAGTTTGTGTCAAAACATTAAGTCGAAGGCAAGTGGGATCGTGTTCTATTATGCGTATCTCATCAAGAACGAGTCGATTACAATTGATGCAGAGCCTTGTTCGATTTGTTATTTCCAGAGCTGGTCTGTTAAAAGAATCACGTCTAACAATAGCGATTTCGCGGCGAGCAGCATTTTCATCCCCATCTATTCGACTCATTTGTGTCGGTAGAAAAGCGCCATCACAGATATAACAACGTAATCCGTTTCGCCAAGCCATTCTGAATTATCGATTACTGATCGCGCTCTTTTATTAGCAGAAACTAAATTCGAAACAGAACAGAAAAGAAAAGAGCGTATTAATATATTATGATGAAAATAATAAAATATATTTGCGCTTTACTGCAATTATTTGAAAAATACTGAAGAGAAAATGCTACAACATACAATGATAGGATAAAAAATATTCCCAGTAATGCGATGTTAGATGATTATATTTATCCAAGTTTATAACAAGTATTGTTAGGCCTCGCGCAAGTCTTGCGTGAGTCTCGCTGAATATATAGTCTGTCGTCGCAATCGTCACATTCTCGACGCACGGCAATCTGTATGAACGGTGTAATAAAACCTGACTAATGTAATTACGAGAGATAACGCAAATGCCGACGGTTCATACTGTTATTACTGTTATTCATCAATTCATTGGGTTATTAGGTTTTATGGGTTATGCAATACACACACACACACACACACACAATCATTATTCTGAAAGCTGAATGGGTAAAATCATCTGTGATCGCGTGATAAAATATCCATCTTTGAGGTCTCCTGGAGCTAAAATACTGCTTTAAAGAGAGTTGTTGCCATGAGAACTTTTGATCAGGATGACATGAACAACATTTTCCCAAAGTTTCAGACAAATTTGTCGAGAACCCATTTCCATAGGTTTCTGTGCGGGGTCCTTTGCTAAATCTATTTAAAAACTCTTTAATTTATAAAAAAATTATTTATTGCATTATTTACTTACTACTTATTATTTACTGCATTTATTTACTTATTGTAATTAATTATATTTAATAGTATTTATAATTTGTTACTGTTTACTACATTTATTAATTTATGGAATTTATTTCATTTAATTAAGTTTTATTTATTTACTTCAATTTAATTGAAATAATTCCTCAATTAGTAGAATTGAATTTATGTAGACATATCTTCGATTCAGTTATTTTGTTTTATTCAAAAATGGCGCGTAATGCTATTACTTCCGCTATTCCATTAATGGCGGCTTTGTCCCATCTCTCATTTAAGGATTCCTAGGCACGAGATACTTGCATCGCTCATAGCGTCAAAATACGCTTCCCGAACGTTGTGCGACGCTGCTTTCTGTTACGTGTCTTATTCATATTTATTCGCGACATGAATTTTTAAGAGAAATAAAATTTTCAATAAATAGCAGTTCACTGGCAGTGAATTTTGAAACGCATATATATACAGGGTGTTTCGTTTTAAATGATACAGTCGATTATTTCGCGAACCGATGATTTTATTGAAAAATTTTTCCGACAAAAGTTGCATGGCTTGAAGGGGGACACATGATGGAAATATGGACTTAACCTTGAGAGACCTTTTCAAAGTCAGGTCAAGGTCATTAATGTTTTCTTAAATAGAACCCCATTTTTTATTACATATTCTTGTAGCTTACCTCGAGAGCTTTTCAAAACACTATAATAAATACACAATAATTAGTTTTAATTGACCTGACTGGCAAAGATTTTTATTAATTTCACTACGTTTCGACCCTTGGTCCGGGTCCTTTTCAAGTGTACTAAAAGAATAATATTACATTAAATCTGACAAGAATCAATTACACGCCATTACATAAGTACTACGCTACTGTACATTTACCTTAAATAAAATTTAAAAATGAGTCAGCCCATGATATTGTTATAGGGCGAGTTCTACTATAATAAAGTTATTTTTTGTTAAATACTTTTCGAGTTATAAGGCTTGAAGTTTACATTATTTTGACATAAAATACAAAATATCTTGTAAAACATTCAGTTTTCGGTAATCTTACCTTAATACTTTTATGCACAGAATAATAAGACCAACCAATTGGTGTAAAGAAAACACATAATTGCTTCCAAAAAAAGTATGCAGCTACATGTTGCAAATTACACTTTTTTTTAAAAGCAAATATGTGTTTTTCTACACCAATTGATTGGTCTCATTATTCTATGCATATAAGGTAAGATTATTAAGGTAATAATAATCGACTACTTTGACGACGATTTTTGCTCTTCTGTTGAACGTTATACATACCTAAGCACATTAAAATAAGCAAATACCATCTTTTATAGACACATACGAAACATCAAACTGTCAAAATGTCATTTCTGCTTTAAATACGTTGACATGTTGGCCGCGTTCCGAAACTCACTGCCAGTACTGGAAATCTATAGTTCGCGTTACTTATATTGTTATAGGGCGAGTTCTACTATAATAAAGTTATTTTTTGTTAAATACTTTTCGAGTTATAAGGCTTGAAGTTTACATTATTTTGACATAAAATACAAAATATCTTGTAAAACATTCAGTTTTCGGTAATCTTACCTTAATACTTTTATGCACAGAATAATAAGACCAACCAATTGGTGTAAAGAAAACACATAATTGCTTCCAAAAAAAGTATGCAGCTACATGTTGCAAATTACACTTTTTTTTAAAAGCAAATATGTGTTTTTCTACACCAATTGATTGGTCTCATTATTCTATGCATATAAGGTAAGATTATTAAGGTAATAATAATCGACTACTTTGACGACGATTTTTGCTCTTCTGTTGAACGTTATACATACCTAAGCACATTAAAATAAGCAAATACCATCTTTTATAGACACATACGAAACATCAAACTGTCAAAATGTCATTTCTGCTTTAAATACGTTGACATGTTGGCCGCGTTCCGAAACTCACTGCCAGTACTGGAAATCTATAGTTCGCGTTACTTATATTATAGATTTTCAGTACTGGCAGTGAATTTCGGAATCAAAAATTACACTCGTAATTGCGATATGGCTATAATGGCGTAAACATCGCTTCTTTGGAAGTACAGGCCATTGCTACTTATATTAAACTCTTAAAGATGAGACGATAGAAAAAATGCCGAAATGTTTACAAAAGACAGTGCCGCGCACGCTGGCAGTCCTACATGTTATTTGATATCTCGATCAGCTTAGCAGCGGTGCCAAAAAAGTCCCGTCACTGATAATGAGATAAATAATGCTTCTAGGCATGAAAAATATTTCTTACGGATTTTCGCTAATATTCCGGCAACCGCTAAAGTTATAAGGATGTTTCAAAAAGCACTTTTTAGTTCATACTCTTTCCTAATAATATTACTCGGTTTTATTAATGACAATAATACATCTCCGATTATTAAGCCGATAAAGCGCGCGGAAATTTATCAAATCGGGCGTCAAGCTGTTTCTCATTTTCATTAAACGCTTATGTTTCAAGAACCGCTTTAGATATAAAAATGATTTAAAAAGCACTTTTTAGTATATTCTCTGCCCTGTTGGAATTACTTGGTTTTATTAATGACAATAATACATTTGCAATTATCAGGCCGAAAAAGCGCGCGGAAACCTATCAAATAGGGCGCTGAGCGATTTCTTACTTTCAATAAACGCTTATGTCTCAAGAATCGCTTTACATATAAAAATGATCCAACAAGACTGTTTAGTACATTCTTTGCTCTATTGGAATTACTCGGTTTTATTACTGACAATAATACATTTGCAATTATTAAGGTAGTTCTATCGTTTTTCACAGTTCTTACGAATTTTTTAAAATTTTAATATGTTGTAAACGGAGTTAATATCTATCTATTACGAAAGAAGTCGATTCACACCATTTAGTTTAACAGTTATTTACAATTAAAAATAGCACTTTTTGTGCCTGCGTCCTATACACAACACGTGGAAGGATGGCACTTTCATTACATTTTAATATATCACGATAGAACGGATCTTACGATTTTAATAAAAAAACAGTGGGGTATACAACATGAGTGTGGAATTATTCTAAAAAAAAAAATAAATTTTTTTTCACCGTTTAGTTTCAAAGATATCACTTTGCAAAGAATAAATTTTTTTTTCCAAACGGAACACGGAGAGAACTTGCGATGATGATGTGGCAACGCTATACGTGACAGCTGACTGGTAGGCGCGCGGCAAAGCCGTCATTTCAATTTGCTATTCCATGGATTTGTAATGGTAATGAATTTGTAGGGTAATGAAAAAGAGTTTGAGGTCATTTTCTTTTTTTATCATTATAGAACAAATTTATTCCATAAACAAACATAACATACACAACATTAAATATAGGAACAGGTTATAAAAGTATGAAAATAGTAAAAACAAAAGTATGGCAAAGAATAACTATATAGATGCATAAAGCCGTCATTTCAATTTGCTATTCCATGGATTTGTAATGGTAATGAATTTGTAGGGTAATGAAAAAGAGTTTGAGGTCATTTTCTTTTTTTATCATTATAGAACAAATTTATTCCATAAACAAACATAACATACACAACATTAAATATAGGAACAGGTTATAAAAGTATGAAAATAGTAAAAACAAAAGTATGGCAAAGAATAACTATATAGATGCATAAAACAGTCTCAAATATGTGGTAATATAATTTCTTTTTTTAATCCTTAGAATAATAAATAAATAATCAAATTAACCTTTACTTTTCAAATAATGGATTACTTTTTGGATTACTTTTTTGGTTTTTGTAATCAGTGGCTTACGTGGGGTAGTTTCTTTTGATAAAAGGTGCTCAACACCTTTTTCTTCCTTTCCCGAATATACCTGCTGTAGTATTTCATAGGAGATTCCTGCTCCTGCCATTTTTTTAATAATACTATTAGAAATCACATCTTTTAAATTTTTCGAGGATGGTAATATAATTTTAGCCATCACAGATTCTTTATAAGTCTTACAGATTGCACATAAACTTTCCGTTTTGATGAAAGTATGACTCAATTTTTCTAAAACTTCAACATCAAATAATGCTTCATGAAATTGTCCAGGTGTTTCCAATTTCAGCAAATCTCGCGCCAATGTTTGCAGCTTGAACGAATCTTTTTGTCCTTTCCTTTCAGGGAAAAGTTTCCTCAATATAGTTAAGCTGTCACAAAATTTAGCAATTTTCGAGAAATTTTCAATCATACCATGACTTATAATCAATCGAAGTAAATGAGCAGAATCGAATGGGGCATTATGAGCCACCAGAATGCAAGGTTTTGCTGAAAAGTTGAGAAACTCTTGGAATGATTGCAACGCCTCTCGAGGTAAAAAAGTTAGGACTGGTTTTTTATGGAAGAACAGATTCCTTTTGATATATGTCAGTCCTGTTACTCGAGAAGCATCAGCATCAATAGGTCTGGTAGGAGAGAGATACACAGTAAATGTACATTCTTCAAACTTGGCTGCTATCTGTAGGATTTCTGCATTTTTTGAAAAACCAGAAGTCTCCAAATAAAAATAAACGATATTGCAATGTTCAGAGGACACGGAAACATCAGGCAGTTTGTCAGCAAAACGTTGTAAATCAATAAGTGTGGCATTTTCCATACTGATATTCATACCACAATTTGACTGATACTGTACACCCTCAGATCTCTCTTTTGACTTTCTTGAAGCTTCTTTCATTTGACTTAGTAAATTTCTACGACTTTTAGTCGATGGTAATTTTGCCTCCATCGCTTTCTTTTCTCTCTTTTTATCCAATTGCATGGCTAAAATTGCAGTGTGTTTCCCAGGAGGTACATTCAGTTTCGCATTAACATCCAGAAGGTGCTTTTCTCCATCATTTTTTGTGCAAACAGCACTTGCTAGCCGATAATCGGCTGATTCACTAAGGCTGTAGCAACATTTTTTTGGAGCTTTGTGTGCCATCATATTATTTACGCTTTCATTTGCTTGACTAGAAGCTATGACAGCAAATTTTGCTGCATTTTTTGCATATTTTTCAAATATTGTCCACAATTCATAATAAAGATTATCATCATTTAACTCAATTTTATGAGAATCTTTATACCAAGTTCCGCAGTTCTCATGTCTGCCAAATGCATGGTCAGGAATGATGCGAATAGTCCTAGCTAACTGAGCACTTTGTCCTTGATTCTGTGACACTGCATACGTAAAACATTTCTTTAGATGAGGAATGACCTCCTTCTTTCTCATCTCTTTAAAATTTTTTTGCAGTGCATACAAATCTTTCATGACATGTTTCTTTAAATGGTTACTGTCAGACAATTTGTGGACCTTCAGTGGATTTCCCAAATTTATTGCTGCAATTATTGAACTATCTTCGTCACCTATCAAGACTTTAACGTTTAAGCCAGCTTCCTGGAGAATTGCGCTATCATTGACTAGAGCAGCCCCTACATCAGGCTCCACTGCCTTTGCACTGCCAGAAAAATTCTTTCTACAATCATGATCCTTTTGATCGTGACCTGTGTCACAAAGCTTGCATTTTCGGTTTTGAGTGGCAAAATCGAGAATTTTTCCAGTGAGAAAACCAATTATTGTACCATAACCATTGAAGCTATTGTAACTCCTCCCATTTCCACGTTTGCTCCATCCCATGTCGTATGAAACAATGATGTTAACAATGTTCCCTAATGCTGCATCAAATTGTTTGGTTTTCGTGACAATATCTTCCTGTGTAGCATCAGCATCAAGATTAGCATCCGTAGCAGAGTGAAGGGTGCTCATAAAAGGATAGAGCTCATTCACAATCTCCTTTGGCCTAAGAAAGAAACAAATAGGAACACGGGATGTCAAGGATGTCAAGAATTTTCAATTGCTTATAAAGTTAAAAAAAAGTCCAATTTATTATTCTTTATTCATCATGATTACAAAAAATAAAAAAACAATTTAAAAAATTCATACTTATTCGAATAGGTTTGAACTAAAAAAATAAATGAAAATCATATGTACATATTAGGTCATCAAATCAATGATATAATTAATGATAACTTTGGTAAAAAAAAATCAATTATTGTCGATGAAAATCAATGAGGAAATATTTTTGTCTTGATTATACAATTTATCTACATTCTCCTTGCTTATTGATAACACAACGGAAAACGTACAACTCCTTAGATAATTTATCAAGATTTTCTGTAACTAATTGTCTCTCTTCTTCAGCAGCTCTTTTGCATGAATCTTTCGCAACAGCTTCTAAGGCTGGATCAATCTCTCGCTCATATCGTTTATATAAATTAGGGCTGACCAAAGGGATAATTAGATATGAGAGTAATTTGTTTAGAGCACAGTCTCCCCCATTCCAGAATGGACAGCACCTGAAAAATACATTTTTAGATTATAATTTGATGAGATGTGAAATTCAATGAATCCTCCAATATTGTTTCAATTAATTCATTTATCCACATAATTTGTATTTTGAATATAAAATTTACCCAATACAGCTTTGGTGTTGACATCAGCATGCTTTGAATTATCTTGAGTAATATGTGTTTTATTTGTTTGAACTTGTGTAATGACACAGAACTCATCACACATAATATGTAAAATGGAATTTAAACCCATTTGTGTCTCTTTTATTGTTTTTCTCAGTGGGTGTCTGTTTTACATTTAATGCGTGTTTCGTGCACCGCGAAATTGAGCTTGAGATCTTGCGGAGTGGAACGGAATTTCGATGGGATGAACCAGAATGAGAAAAAGGGCTCGTTTAATAGCCAAACACTTACAATTTATTTTTCCAATTAAGAGAAAAAAAAGAACAAACAAAAAAAATACAGTTTAACGCGATGACGCGATAACGGAAGCGAGCGACTTCGCGGCGTGAATTCCGTCACCGTAGCGAGAGCGCGTGTCGAAGCGAGCGACTTCGAGAGCGCGAACGAGTGCTGTCTGATTGTTGCGATCCGCGATCGACAGACAATCGTTTGTAATTGCAAGATATATTTGATCCGTACACTGAGAGAGCGAAGAGCGTTCTGTTCTAACGAATTTTTGATATCTCGAATCTGTCCCTCGGGTTTCTTAAATCGCGTGCGCAGCGTGTTATTATTTTTGCGATACCTCACGCCGAAATCGCGCAAACAGCTGATCGACCGCCCAAAAAACGTCGGGGTCGATGTCCGCGCTTTTGCTTTCGCACGCGTCGTATTTACAAATCGAGATGCTTGCCTTGAGCCGTCACCTTCATTTTCGGGACTTTAATACAACAAATGCTATGACAAATAACAACGCTAAACATTTATTGTTCGGGCGCGTGTTTTAACTGATTTGGTGTCCTCCAAATAAAAAAGCAACAAAGTCGTCGAGAACAACAATGATATGGTAGATCGTCTTTCCCGGGCGTTATTTTACCCGCTTTTAATTTTAATTTTAATACGCTAATGAAATGGTCAGATCCAAACAATGCGTATTAAATGTGTAACTTACCGCTTTCGCGAATATTTGACTCGGACTCGCTCAATCAGGATCAGGGTTCGTGAAAGGATCGGCGAGACAATAGACTCGGTTGTTAAGTTATAAGTTGTTTATTTAAATAGCTGAGTAGTGCATGTATAGCGGATGAAGTGAGGATGCGTATTTACAAATGCGTGAATCGATGTATGTATGGTGCGTGTGTACAAACTCGGCGTGCACGCGTGTATAAGTGCGTAGGCGGTGTGTGTAGATAGATTCGGTGTGTGTGTGTGTGTGTATAAATGCGTAACCGGTGCGTGTACAATGATTCGGCGCATGCGTGTGTATGCAGGTATGTACGGTGCGTTATATAGAGTTTCGGTGTGTACGCGTGTATAAATGTGTAGAGGGTGCGTATATAATGATTCGGTGTATGCGTGTATATGCAGGTATGTACGGTGCGTTGTATAGAGTTTCGGTGTGTATGCGTGTATAAATGTGTAGACGGTGCGTATATAATGATTCGGTGTATACGTGTATAAATGTATAGACGGTGCGTGTATATAGATTCGGTATGTCTGTGTGTATAAATGTGTAACCGGTGCGTGTATAAAGGTTCAAAGTACCGGCATGTTTATGGTCGCGTCAGCTGTTCGGGCGCGCGGGGTACGCGGGAGTGCGCGGGGCGCGAGAGCGCGTGAGAGCGCGGGGCGCGTGAGAGCGCGGGACGCGAGAGAGTGAGAGAATACTGCCCGGTGGTTTCTTATGTATTTCGCTCGCGTTTTATACTTTGTATCGGTGTGCGGATGAATGCACCGGGATGCAACGATCAGCGAGATCTCTCGCCCGCGGCAGAGATCGCTCTACCCGGGGTTGTTAGATCGTGCAAGGTGTAGGCGGATGTTGGAATGCTACCGAGATCGCTCGGACGAGACGGAGTGCGCTCAATCTCTATGCATTCGTTGCGGTTTTGGAGGAGACTCTCGGAGAAGCTTGCGAGATCTCTCGACGGAGGCGGAGTGCGCTGTATCTCTTGCTTCTTGCCGAAGAGCTGTTCGGGATTCGGATCAGGCGCCGTGCTGGCTCTGTCGGATCGGGAACCGGAGTGCTCTTTTTGGTGTCGGATCGCTCTTTTATACGGAAAAATTACCCGTTCGGGTAATTTCGGCGATATCCGTTGGGCCCGATTGTTCCGCTTAATACGGATAATTATCGCCGGATTATTTTGGCGGCGTTCGGGTGGTGCGACAGGGACCGTCGTTCGGCGCTTTCCGTCAGGCCTCGGAGCGGTTCGGAAGTGCTGAGACAACGGCCCTGGATTTAGACACCGGCGGCCGTATAACGACCCGATTCGGTCGCGATATCTAATTATTTAAAAAAGGGCGCATAGCACCGCAGCATTTGCCCGGCTGATGGTCGCCGGGCAGCAGCCTTCCGGCGGATCGACGGCCGGGTAAAACGATCGCTCAGGGGGGGATCGTTACAAATGTTCGGCAACATAACTCATATCAATAATACGTCTGCCTTTAAATTGAAATGTTTGTGATTTCTCAGTGAGGTTATGTGGCACCTGTTCACGTTTAGCAGCATTTGCTATGCACATTGCCGCAACGGCTTTTTTTCGTTTATCAAGACTTTTTTTCTTGATGAACCGACCTTTCAAACGCAATTGATCTGACATCATTCACTTTTTTTCAATCACATAGAAAAATACAGATTCAGTCAAAAGTGTCACTTCGGTAGCATTGAATAAGCGTTAAATTTCCCTATCTACTGGAGACGAAACTTTTAGTTGAAACGTGTACCGATAGAACTACCTTAAGCGGAAGAAACGCGCGCAAGCCGAATAAATCGGGCGTCAAGCTATATCTTATATTCATTAAACGCTTATGTCTCAAGAATCACTTTATATATAAAAAATGATTCAAAAAGCACTGTTTAGTATATTCTCTGCTCTATTGGATTTATTCGGTTTTATTATTGACAATAATACATTTGCAATTATTAAACCGAAAAAGCGCGCGGAAATTTATCAAATTGGAGGTCAAGCTGTTTCTCATTTTCATTAAACGCTTATTTTAATGAAAATAAAATGTAGCTTGATGCCCGATTCATTCGGCTCTCGCGCGCTTTTTCGGCTTAATAATTGAAAATGTATTATTGTCAATAATAAAACAGAATAAATCTAATAGAGCAGAGAATGTACTAAAAAGTGCTTTTCGAATCATTTTTATATCTAAAGCGGTTCTTGAGAAATAAACGTTTAATGAAAATAAGATATATAGCTTGACGCCCGATTCATTCGGCTTGCGCGCGCTCTTTCGGCTTAATAATTGCAAATGTATTATTGACAGTAATAAAATCGATTTAATCAAATAGAGCAGAGAATGCACTAAATAGTGCTTTTTGAATCATTTTTATATCTAAAGCGGTTCTTGAGACATAAGCGTTTAATGAAAATGAATAACAGCTCGACGCCCGATTTGATAAATTTCCGCGCGCTTTTTCGGCTTAATAATCTGTTGTGCCTCGCGGTGCGAAGGCAATGAAATTCGGGATCGTTGCCGAATGAGGACCTGGGGCCCCGGGATCGTCAGGGTCTCGGAATTGATTGACTCTTTTTCATTAACTTTTTTCACCTTTCATTTTAATAAACAATTTCACTTTATACACTGGCGCGTGTTTATTTGATACACCTTTCGGCACTAGGTTAAGTTGAGTGAGTCCCGATTGCGCACAGTACCAATCGGACACGAAAGAATTTCCCGATCGGACACAGTCCCGATCGGACACAGGCTCGATCGGACACAGGCCCGATCGGACACAGTCCCGATCGGACACAGTTCCGATCGGACACATACAGTTGCATTCGAACACAGTCCCGATCGGACACAGTCTCGATCGGACACAGTCCCGATCGGACACAGTCCCGATCGGACACAGGCGCGCGCGCGCGCGCACACACACACACACACACACGGAGTGGTGCAAGGGGAGCCTTCGGCCCCCCTCCCACACCCCACCCCGCCAATAGTATGGTGCCTATGGGGGTGCGAGGGGGGCCTTCGGCCCCTCTCCCGCACCCGGGCCAGTGTCCGATCGGGACTGTGTCCGATCGGACACAATCCCGATCGGACCCAGTCCCGATCGGACACAGTCCCGATCGGACACAGTCCCGATCGGACACAGTCCCGATCGGACACAGGCCCGATCGGACACAGGCCCGATCGGACACAGTCCCGATCGGACACAGTTCCGATCGGGACTGTGTCCGATTGGGAATGTGTCCGATCGGGACTGTGTCCGATAGGGATTGTGTCCGATCGGGACTGTGTCCGATCGGGAAATATTGCTGTGTCCGATCCGTAATGTGCGCAATCGGGACAATCCCGTTAAGTTAGATCGCTCGCGATTTGCTGCGTGTTAAACTTATGTTTCTTCGATTTTTTGCGACTTTGGCGCGGTAAGCGATTCCCGTACTAGCGATAGTTTAATTGATCGGTTATTACTTAGATTTGATATACAACTGCCCGGCGCACGTCTGCGGCGGGCCTTTTATTCTCTCGCTATTTCCAGGAATTTCGGGGGCGCGACCAAAGTCCAAGTGCAAGCGAAGCAGGTTTAAAGTTGAACCTCTTCGCTTGCACTTTCGCAAGTTTTTCGGGCGATTGCGCGTGAGTTGCTATGCGAGCATTCCGCGCGGTCAACGCCCTTTAATTTCCACATCCATATTAAAATGCGGTTATAGCTTCCGGGCTATAACAAATCGAAGATGTATTATTGTCATTAATAAAACTGAGTAATTCCAATAGAGCAGAGAATGTACTAAAAAGTGCTTTTTGAATCATTTTTATATCTAAAGCGGTTCTTGAGACATAAGCGTTTTAATGAAAATGAGAAACATAAGCGTTCCCGAGTCGAAATTTTACTCCTAATTTCAACCTATATTTCCTTACATCTATGGATTCTGGAGGATTTTGATAGGTTCTATTTTATATAAGAATCTGAGCTCCTACTTTGTACCTCAAATAGGCAGTAAACGAACTGTTTCCCATTTTGAGATTTAAAAGAGGAGTTTTCGGTAAAACCTTATAAAACCCTCTAGATCCTATTAATTTATTACTTTTTAAATCGTAATTAATATGTTCCATATCATACATTATCAGTGATTTTCCATATCGTACATTATCAATGATTTATAGTAGATTTTTTATTTAAGGATTTCAATATTAAAAAGATATTACCGCAAAATATTTTATAACATCGTTAATTAATCTGTAATAAATAGTAATGCCGGGATTACGATGAACTTAAGGTAACGGGACGCGACGGGACGTAAAGTAACGTAAAACCTAAAACACGTTGTTTTATATACGGCTGATATACGATCGACTTTACGTAACGTGACGTGAAGTATCAGAACTTAACGCGATCTGAAAGCTTGCCAATGTCAAGCTTTGACGTCGCGTTCATAACAATATTTAAAATATTGTTCATATTATAATATATATTATATATTATTTATATATTATATATATTATTATATATTATATATATTATTATATATTATATAATATAATATTATATTATATATTAATATTATTTATATTTATATTTATATTATATTATATATTAATAATAGGGAAAATTAATATAATTCGACCCAACTAGCAAATAACTTACACGGGCGAAGTTGGAAGAATATTTCTAGGGAGACGTATCTCTTGGTTCGAGATTACAAGATTCCCCTGATTATATTTCAACCATACCGTGAATAAATAGGCGAGAAAAATATAGGTCCGAAAAGTCGCTGAAGCAGGAATCGAACCTGCGTCTTTCGCTTGCCGGGCGACTGCTTTTAACCAACTAAGCTATTCAGACCCTTTCGATCCTATATTTTTCAATTGCCTTTTAAATAGATGTTAGTAAACAATAATTTTTGAGAACAATTTTTACCGGCTCTCAACGGTGAAGATGTAAATTCTAATATTGTGTTGTTAGCTCCATATTCCGGTCCAGGAGCGAATTAAATTAACTAATTAATAATTTTTATGTCGCTAGTAAATAAATTCTAATAGGGAAAATTAATATAATTCGACCCAACTAGCAAATAACTTACACGGGCGAAGTTGGAAGAATATTTCTAGGGAGACGTATCTCTTGGTTCGAGATTACAAGATTCCCCTGATTATATTTCAACCATACCGTGAATAAATAGGCGAGAAAAATATAGGTCCGAAAAGTCGCTGAAGCAGGAATCGAACCTGCGTCTTTCGCTTGCCGGGCGACTGCTTTTAACCAACTAAGCTATTCAGACCCTTTCGATCCTATATTTTTCAATTGCCTTTTAAATAGATGTTAGTAAACAATAATTTTTGAGAACAATTTTTACCGGCTCTCAACGGTGAAGATGTAAATTCTAATATTGTGTTGTTAGCTCCATATTCCGGTCCAGGAGCGAATTAAATTAACTAATTAATAATTTTTATGTCGCTAGTAAATAAATTCTAATAGGGAAAATTAATATAATTCGACCCAACTAGCAAATAACTTACACGGGCGAAGTTGGAAGAATATTTCTAGGGAGACGTATCTCTTGGTTCGAGATTACAAGATTCCCCTGATTATATTTCAACCATACCGTGAATAAATAGGCGAGAAAAATATAGGTCCGAAAAGTCGCTGAAGCAGGAATCGAACCTGCGTCTTTCGCTTGCCGGGCGACTGCTTTTAACCAATTAAGCTATTCAGACCCTTTCGATCCTATATTTTTCAATTGCCTTTTAAATAGATGTTAGTAAACAATAATTTTTGAGAACAATTTTTACCGGCTCTCAACGGTGAAGATGTAAATTCTAATATTGTGTTGTTAGCTCCATATTCCGGTCCAGGAGCGAATTAAATTAACTAATTAATAATTTTTATGTCGCTAGTAAATAAATTCTAATAGGGAAAATTAATATAATTCGACCCAACTAGCAAATAACTTACACGGGCGAAGTTGGAAGAATATTTCTAGGGAGACGTATCTCTTGGTTCGAGATTACAAGATTCCCCTGATTATATTTCAACCATACCGTGAATAAATAGGCGAGAAAAATATAGGTCCGAAAAGTCGCTGAAGCAGGAATCGAACCTGCGTCTTTCGCTTGCCGGGCGACTGCTTTTAACCAACTAAGCTATTCAGACCCTTTCGATCCTATATTTTTCAATTGCCTTTTAAATAGATGTTAGTAAACAATAATTTTTGAGAACAATTTTTACCGGCTCTCAACGGTGAAGATGTAAATTCTAATATTGTGTTGTTAGCTCCATATTCCGGTCCAGGAGCGAATTAAATTAACTAATTAATAATTTTTATGTCGCTAGTAAATAAATTCTAATAGGGAAAATTAATATAATTCGACCCAACTAGCAAATAACTTACACGGGCGAAGTTGGAAGAATATTTCTAGGGAGACGTATCTCTTGGTTCGAGATTACAAGATTCCCCTGATTATATTTCAACCATACCGTGAATAAATAGGCGAGAAAAATATAGGTCCGAAAAGTCGCTGAAGCAGGAATCGAACCCCTATAGAATTTATTTACTAGCGACATAAAAATTATTAATTAGTTAATTTATATATTAATATTATATTATATTATATATTAATATTATATTATATATTATTATATATTATATATTATATATTATATATTATTATTATATATATTATTATATTTATTATATATTATTTATATTATATATTATTCATATTATTATGTTCCGTCTAGTCATTTTTCTTTTGGCATTTGACATTGTATTGCGCATTCGGAACACGTTGTAGCGGAGCTATATAACAGAAGATGTCGATCAACGACACTTTATTGGTAGAGTGTGTGCGGGCGCATCCCGAAATATATGATAAGGGACATGCAGGATTCAAGAATGCCGGAATAAAAGACTCCGCCTGGAAGATTGTGGCCGGAACAGTGAATGGTAGGTTATGTTGCATCCTTCTTGATTTGAAACTTACAGTTCATATACGTTTTCTATATCTTTTGTGTCATGATTTTAGCATCAGTGACAGATTGTACGGCCAGGTGGCATACCCTTCGCGAGAAGTTCGCGAAGGAGAAGCGTATTCTTGAGCAGGAGGGGAGATCTGGAGCAGCGGCCTCAACCCGTCTAGAATGGTCGCTATACAGTGTTATGTCATTTCTGACACCTCACATTCGGAAAAGAAGGTAAGTTTAGTATATGGTGGTTTGTTCTACGTATTTTCGAATGATTGCGATAATTCTTTTAATTATTTCTGGTTGCAGATCTGTGGACAATTTCCCACCAAAAGCGCCGGTGTCCGTACCCACACCTTCACCAACATTGTCGTCAACAGATGAAGAGGTGTCGCTTCTGTCATTGACATCCCCAGGCAACATAGAAACGATATTGGACGAGCAGGCTATGGATGACGTTAGTGCTCCATTTAGAGTGATTGCTACCTGCTCTCCCCTCTCGTCACCTTCACCTGGGTGTAGCTCATCATCAGCAGCTGCAAGTATGCCCTACTTAGGGCCTACAGGTCGGTGCAAGAAGCCAAAGATGGATGAGACAGCTGAGATGTTCAAAGAGACTCTTGCCAATCTGAACAAATCCATGGCTGCATCCAGTGCTCCTGCTCAACCACCACTACTACCACCTTCAATTGACATTAATAATCCAGATGTCTTGATCGGTAAAAATGTTGAATCTTGCCTCAAGAGTCTAACAAATATGGCACTGAAACTGAAGTACAGGAGGAAATTTAGGTCTGTCATTCAAGATTGTGAGGAGGAGGCTGAAGGTTTGAAAGTATCGGATTAAATATTTAAATATTGTGTATTGTTAGAGGTTTTATTTTATTTTTAAATTTGTTCATTTGCCATGAATTTTATTTGAAAATAAAAACGTTTCATTCATGTTTTGTATTTCGATTTATTTCATTTCAAAATTATCATGACAGTAAGCGTAGATCCTGAGCGGGGATAATTCCTTGCCGGATCCTCACAATAGTGTCTTGATGGCGCATAGCCCCAGGCCCATTTACGAACTCTTTCAGTGCATCTCTCTGTTGTACAACTCCAAGAGCAGCATTTCTTGCACCCATCCGTGGACCATAAATGATGGCTCCATTCTCCCCAGCGACAATGTCATGCCATTCTCCCTCTACCAGTTCGCCAGTTGGCAATTCAAGGTCCACCAAAGAAGGGGGGCAGTACTCCAGGTTGAGTTTCCTGTCGCCTGTTTTGCGGATGAAATTGTGGAGGCAAACAGCACATTCAATGATGTTGTCCACATTGTTTTCTGTAGCAATAATGGGGTGACGGAAAATTCTCCAACGAGCTGCTAAAATACCAAAGGCATTTTCAATCACTCTCCTTGCTCTGCTCAACCTAAAGTTATACACAGACCCGTCATGGGGTATTTTGCGCTCGCCATAGGGTTTCATCAGGAAAGGCTTAAGAGGGAAAGCTGCATCTCCCACAAGAAAGTAGGGCATGTCAACATCAGTTCCTGGTAGGCAACTTGAATTTGGCAAGTTAAGAGATCCATCATTCAATCGCCGACCCATTTCAGACGATTGAAAAATTCCGCCATCACTTTGTGAGCCTTCTGCTCCTACATCCAGCATGATGAAATTATAGTGTGCATCACAAACTGCCAATAGAACCATGCTAAATGTCTTCTTGTAATTAAAGTAAACACTTTGAGAAGCTTGTGGGGCCTGTATTTGAACGTGCTTCCCATCGATGGCCCCCACACAATGGGGAAACTGCCATTCTTCCCAAAATCCAGCAGACACCTCACGCCACTCCGCTTCATTTGCTGGAGGCTTCACAAACACACTCTTCAACACACTGACAAGTGCTCGAGTGGTTTCGGCCAGGATCTGAGAGACAGTGCTCTGACCACATCGATAAGAAAAGCTCAGAGTACCCTGACTGTCTCCTGCTGCCAAGAACCTGCAAAGCAAACTTCCAAATTGAATCGACTCTGAGAAATTGATAAATTAAAATAAAGCAAACATTGGTGATCTTACCTCAATGTCATAGCAAGCCTCTGAGTGGGTGAAAGAGCAGTGTACATTTTTCGCTTCTTTAATAGTGGACCAACCAAGCTCAGGAGGTACTCGAATCTAAGAAAGCAAACATATAATTTGTAAAAATTAACTCTGTGCCAGAAAACCATTAATCTTTCGCGCTTCTTTATCAGTAGACCAATAAATCATTAAATCATTAAATCATTAAAATATTACCTTTAAATCATTAAATCATTAAATCTTACCTTTCGACATTCATCCTTGTGTAAATTAAAAAAAAGAGCGGATCACGGAAACGGAGTTCTTCTAGTAGGTTATGTCCGTCACCAAACTGGATTCTTCTCCGAAAAATCTCTCTCACACCAACGGTTCGTACTCGTTTCCTCTTCCGCAGTTGAAGATATAAATATCCGGCCAAAATTAAATTGAAAAATTGATAATGCCTCACAGCAGAATTCATTTGAAACTACCAACGAGAATGACAACAAAAATAAACCTTACGGAATGTTACGGCGATCGTAATTTCACAGCGTACTTCAATCGTTAAGTTCACGTCACGTCACTTCACGTCCCGTCGCGTGCAGTTACGTTAAGTTTATCGTAATCCCGGCATAAGAGAGTCAAAAATAAAATAAGAGATCGACTACGCACACACGCACACGCACGCAGGCACATGTTTGTTTCAAAGGTTCAAAGAAATATACATTTATTTGCTTACTTTCTTTTATTTATATTTTTACTTATCTACTTGTTTATATGTACTTGTATACTATCAAAATTAAAATCATATTACATCATAACGAGAAAATTAAATTTAAAAAACAATTAATGTGTGTATTGTATCTTAATAAAAATTAAAATTGAGTTTGTGAATAAAATTAAAATTAAAATTGAGAAATGTCTTGAAACTGATTGTGAGTATCTTAAAATTAAGTATCTCAATACTAATTAAAATTAAAATTAAGTATTTTACTACTAAATAACTAATCGCATATCACAAATATTTTTTTAAATGTTTTATATTAAAATCTTTTTCTAAACGATTAAAATTTATCTTTTAACTTTTTATATTTTCTGTTATCCTTCTTATTATAAAACCATATATGTATAGTTATCAATAATTATCATCTGAAAAAATATTTTATTAAAACATTTTATTTTACAATAATTTGTGTTTTAAATAAACAAAATACTAATTTTTACCGGATTCAACATTGTCATTCCTTTCATTTTCATCGTTTTCGTTTATTCGTGAGGTTTTTTCTTCTCCAAAACTATTATTTTCATTAGAATGTTGTTGACTTTGTTGTTTTCGTGTATTAATATACTTTCTTTTATTAAATGCTAATTTATTAATAAAGTTTATATATGTTTTTTCCTCGACTATTTCCGGCGAACAGTTATTGACCCATTCTTCCAAAAAAAGCGATATTTATGTAGTAGATTTTGTCGAATTATTATGTATATATATGTGTATATTTTATAAAATTTTATATAATTGTATTTACCAAATAGTCCTTTGAATAATTGCCGGTTGATAGGTGGGCGATTATCTCTTTTACCAGTAGCTGAATTATTAGCAATACTCGAGCCATAAACTTCAAGAAGCGTTTCTTGTACCAGTACTTTCCAATCCTGATGTATATCATATTTTAATTTAATATATGTTTTCTTTGATTTAAGGAAAATAAAAACCACAGTTTGGTGATAATTCTTCCTGTAATATGTACAAAATTTAATTAATTTAAATTATTTTATTTAAACGAAATTATTACGGTTCTAATGTGAAATTCACAAATTTAAAATTCCTTGGCAAATAAGAGCCGAACGCAGATAGTAGTGTGTGCGTAAAGTTTCGTAGAAAATTAATCTTTCTACGAAATTAATTGGTTGTGCACAAGGCACAAATTTTAAGATTAATTTTCTACGAAGCTTTACGCACACACTACCATCTGTGTGCGTTTGGCTCTTATTTTATTTATTTAAATTAACTTTAATTTTAAAAATTACATATTAATTACATATAATTGTACCTTATTATCATCGTCTGCAAAATAAGTGTTAGGTATCTGAAAAAATTAACCAATAGTTATTATAGTAATTATAAGAATAATATTAATTATAAAATAATTATAATAATATTTTTCAGATACATATTACCGTAAATTTTTCAGGAGTTCCTATATTCATTTTAGTTTGTTCTCTATAAGCTGTTTTCATCATGGTTAATAACCGCTCTATTACTTCAATATCTCTTATTCTTACTGCATGGAATGAATAGTACCATCATCTTATAAATGACATAGATTAATTGCATAACATATACGCGCGCGCGCGCGTGTGTGTGTGTATGTGTGTGTACAACAATGCATACAACAATACAATATAGTAAATGAGATAGAACAATATAAAATATGATATTACAGTATAAAAATAATAAGAGACACATTTGTCACAAACCTGTCCACGGAAAAAGTCCTGAAGAACTTGATGCATTAGTGCATTCTTGATGATCTGAAATTGTGCGTGATGATCCAGAGTTCGATAAAGATGGTGTGATGACATTTTTTTCTGGGTTTATAAATGTCTTTTGAGTATTTGTATCATAGATTGATTCACTCGAATTGTGTACTGTTGATAGTGCTGATTTCATAACATTATTTAAAGCAAATACTTGACGATTTGCAAATGTGCATGATGAATCCACTGGATATACTGCAGAACTACCTTCAAATGCATTCTGAGTACATAAAGTGTCATGTGTTGATTCATGCGAGCTATATACTCTTGATGATGTTGACTCCATGACTTTATTGTTATTTGAAATAACGGTAAATCTTTACGTCATCCCCTCCGATTTGCCTCAAAATTTACACAAAGCTTCCTTTTGGTCTACAATTAAGATATATGATAGTTTTAAGCCGGGGAAACAATATGTTGTTGTTGGGAAAAAAAGTGAAGTGGGCGCTTCAAGCGCTATACTTTACATATATTTTACAACGCGAAGCGAAGTCTACCCCACAATTCTTATGTGGATTGGAAAGTGTATGCGTGGATGCAGTTGGTTCCGCCCCCCCTACGGGGGGGCTCCACTTCCGGAAGATATAACCTCACCCAAATCTATTTCTAATTTAAAACTAAAATTTGACTTGGGTTAGGTTATATCTTCTGGAAGTGGAGCCCTCCCGAAGGGGGGGGGGGAGGCGGAACTCACTGCGTCCACGCATATACTTTACAACGCGAAGCGAAGTCTACCCCACAGTTCTTGTGTGGATTGGAAAGTGTTAAGGGATATTTTTAAGCTGGGGAAACAATATGTCGTTTTTGGGGAACGTTATGAAGCAGTATTTTATAATAAAAAACTGAACAAACCGTTCTTCTTTAGCATTTAAAGCGCCCATTTCACGATTTTTCCTAACAACAACATATTGTTTCCCCGGCTTAAAACTATCATAAATCTTAATTGTAGACCAAAAGGAAGCTCTGTGTAAATTTTGAGGCAAATCGGAGGGGATGACGCTAATGTAAAGATTTACCGAAATAACATTTTCATTATTTTGTAATGTGCGTGATGCTGCAGAGTATATTAGAGAAGATGGTGTGTTACTACTTTTATCCAAATTGATAAAAGAATTTTGAGGTGACGCATTGTTCGTTGTCGTACATGAATCATATACCATTGACGAGACTTCCATAGTATTATTTATTTGTGAAATAAATTCATTATTTGGATATGTGTGTGATGAATAATCTGCTTGTAATGCCATGATATTATTGTCTGCATTTCGTATCTGTTGAAAATGAGGAATCATAAGTTTTCATAAAATGATATAATTATGCAGAATTGCATAATCAGCAATAAATGTTCAATATTTTAAAATGTTTTTTATAAAATATGTAATATCTATTGTGACGATTTCTTTTTACGCGTCAAGGTGCTCTCTCGATAGCGGAGCGACTATCGGGAGCGATCGTCTCCAAAAAGAGATATCGTATCAGAGGGTGTTTCACGCGGTAGGGAACTCGGATGACGGTTGTTCCGCGCGTACCGCAGCAGAACACCGGCCGTCGGAACGAAAATCCTGGGCGCCAGACGCGGTCTTGCACGCGTCAATTCGCGATACGCTAATCTTTTCCCGAATCTTTGGCCGATAGCTCCGCCGCGGGCGGACTAGCTCACCTAACGGTAGAGGGGCAGGGTGGAGTTGCCGCGAAAGAACAAATGCAGAAGAGGCTCGCGATATCAAGTCTAAAGGAGTCGGATCGGTTGGGCTACAGTTAGCAAGTAATTCGAACTAATGACGTGGCATTAAAAGTAGTGAATTAACATAAATTTATTTTTAAAAAATATAAAGAAAAGTAAATATAGTAAAGAGAATAAATAACCAATCGTTTCGCTGAGTGAATGAGTGGGCAAATAGTACAGCGGAATTCGCAATTAATTCATAATCATGAGGTTACCGATCACCAGTGACAATAATAATAATTCATGCCGTCAGGAACGCGACCGTACGACGGTCCATAATTTTATATTAATGCCGTCGGAGCGAATAGGTTATCGAGACCGGTAGTCGCGATAATTACGGACTGGGAAAAATAATAAAACAAAAAGAACGCGAAGGATTACGCCGTTACTAGAATATATAAAGAAAACCGGGACGTGATCGCGCAGAGACTGAATAATAACACAAAAATAGTTGATACAGATTCCGTAGAAAGCGTACGGACGGCAAAATTAACGCGACAACTTTGACGTAAGGAGACACAATTATTACACTCCAACTGATCGAATTTCTCTCGCAAACAATGTTAACGGAAGTCGTTTCGGAAATTCACAATCAACGCGGTCAAACGTTGTTCGATGATTCGGCCGTAGAGAACAGAGAGAAAGCGACCTTGGATCACGAGAATCGATTATTGTGACTAGCGAGTAGCGTTTTTCGACACGCGGTACTTCGATACTTAATCCGCCGAAATAGATTTGCAAACGGAGCTCACCATGACAATTATTTAAGGTAGATATTCGACCGTGCAGATTTCGCGCGTGGCGCGTCTCTTTTCCAGCCTCGCGGGCTCACTCTCTCTCTCTTACTCTTCCGCTCGCCTCCTCTCCGTCACTCTCACGCTCGCCGTTCACGGGCTGCGTGCTCTCTCGGTGTCGGCGAAGCGTCCGTCGCCTTGTTCTCGCCGACTCTACGTTCCGACGTCTCTGATATCGCCTATACTATTCTTACGCGTAGTTTTCCGCTACGGCAATTACAATCTCGACAACGACGGACAAGAAACACGCAGGACGCAATAGAATACGCGCGCGACAGCACGCATCCGCATGACGCAATACAGACTGTTAATACTTTTATGCAAATTTCGTTCTTATCATTATATTTCTTAGTGCGTTATTAAGCTATAATTTATGTTCTCTGTAAGATCTTATTTTTCGGATTATATTGTCTATCTCTTTCTCTTTATAAATACTCTCCGCGGAACTACCGAATCGTCGATATCCTTGCTCGCGTCGTGTTTACGCGCTTTTTCATGCGTCGCTCGTCTTACCGCGCGCGCTCCTCGCTCTACCTGCTCAGCGACGATCAGCTGACTCAAAACATCGACATATGCGGTATTTTTAACGAATTTTCGCTCTCGATTTTTCGGTGTGGTTTAGTCAGTCCTTGATCGACTTTCGTTATCGTTACCTCGCGCTTCAGCCGCTCTCTTTATTCGAGACATTTTTCTGTAAATCTGTATCTTCGTTGAGTGAATAATAAATCGTCTGTGATCGTTAGTTTCTATCCAAGTTTCAATCTCTTTTTCTTTTTTCTTTGTATTTGTTCGATCCTCTCACTTATTAATTAAAATTTTATGGTCCTTCGAGCCGGATAAGGGATCTTTCGATCGCATATCGTTCGTTCACTGATTCTCGAACATTCGTCGCGCATTCGCTCAGCGATTCTCTCTCGCTCTCATCGCGCTCGTTCGATCTCTCTCGCGTACGCCCGCGTAGTGACTGCTACATTCGCAGTGCAACTCTGCAAACTGCATTCAATATCATAGTGATTATCAGCTGTTAAGTGACCGTTAAAACTCAGTGATAATTAAAACGGTGTTTTCGTGACCTTCGACGTCAACAACTCACGATGTCAACCTTCGGAGCAATTGTCGAGAAGCAAAACAGTCTCTTCGGTCTCATCACTCGAGCTCCCGAGAATGCGAAAAAAATTGGAAAGGACAAACTCAATCGCCACAACCTTGACGCTCGAATTACGTCACTCGAAACTTATTGGGATCGATTTCAGGAGCATCATGACAAACTCATCGGCGCTGTAACAGAGGAAGTTCGTAAGCATCCTTATTTTTCGGAAGATTTATATGCGGCCTGCGAAGAAGCTTATTTCGATTCTCGTGCAAGTATTCTGATGCTTCGCGATTCCATCATGAGTCACTCAAACGATTCCAGCGGATCTGACTCAAAGTCAAGCATATGTCGAGCGTTGCCGAAGATCAGTTTGCCTAAGTTTTCCGGCGAGTATCATGAGTGGCCTTCCTTTCGCGATCTGTTTCAATCCATGGTGAGTTTCAACAAGGATATCTCCGCCGTAGAGAAGCTCCATTATTTAAAATCGCAAGTGACTGGAGAAGCGGCGCGATACATCGCCAACATCCCGGTGACGTCGGAAAGTTTCACGCGCGCTTGGGAAACGCTCACCGATCGATATGAAAATCGACGCGTTATTGTGACGACGCATCTCGACCGTTTATTCAATATCAAGCCAATCACGCAAAAATCAAGCTCTGAACTCAAGTCACTGCTCTCTACGGTCAAGGACGTTTTAGGAGCCTTGCAATCATTCGGATTACCCACGGAGCATTGGGACGTCTTCATCGTGTACTTCGTTACTCGACGTCTGGACGCGAAGACTCTCGAAGCTTGGGAACTCGAGCAGGGAACGTCGCAGGAACTCGCTACCTTCGCTCAGCTTGATCTCTTCCTCGAAGGACGTATTCGAGCTCTCGAATCTGTGCAATCTCGCTCACTTTCTACGTCCGCATCATCACAGAAGTCAAGCAGCAAATCAAGGACTTCAGCTCACTCTCACGCTGCTGTCACCAATCAACCTGGCTGCTCTTGTTGTGGTTCTTCTCATTACATCGCATCGTGTCCTGACTTTGCCTCCAAATCGATGGTTGACCGACAAAATCTCGTGACTCGAAAGTCACTCTGCTTCAACTGTCCCGGCTCACATAAGCTCAACGAGTGTCGATCTCTCAAACGATGTCGGAAATGCAAAGGTCAGCATCACACATTGCTTCATCGCGACACTGCTTCGTCTCCTAAGGATTCTCCCATCTCCAGTGCCTCTCCAAGCACTTCTTTAGCATCTTTATCGACCACTACGCCGTCTTCAGAATCGTCTCAATCAACGGCCGTGCACTCTCACAACGCAGCAGCTCATCTACAGCGTTCTCAAGTGTTGCTCGCCACTGCATGCGTCACGCTGATTAACGTGAAGGGAGACAACATCAAGGTACGAGCGCTCTTGGATCAAGGATCTGAGATCTCCATCGTCCAGGAGTCATTGGTGCAGCTACTACGTCTTCCTAGAGCTCGTGCTTCTGTGCCGATCATGGGTATCGGCGCTCATAATATCGGCTCATCCCGAGGTGTTGTGACCTTGAGGATTCAATCACGCCATGATCCATCAATTGAGTTCTCTGTCTCAGCCTTCGTTCTTCCGAAGGTCACAGGTCGAATACCATCACGTCAAGTGACAGCCTCGTGGAATCATTTACAAGGTTTGCAGTTAGCTGATCCCGAGTTCGCTACACCAGGTCCCATTGACATCATCCTTGGTGCCGATGTTTACGGCTCATTATTACTCGGCGACATCAGACGTGAATCGCTCAACTCACCCGTCGCTCAACATACGACTTTAGGCTGGATTGCCTCTGGGCCTCTCAACGCTCAGTCGTCTTCGTCTGATTCTGCCTCCATCATATCATGTTGCAAGCTTCAAGATGTGGATCTTCACGACACTCTGCAAAAGTTCTGGATCCAAGAAGACGTCATTCCGTCCATCACTTCACGTCTCACTCCTGACGAGCAAGCCTGCGAAACTCATTTTCGCACCACGCACTCGCGGGACAAGACCGGGCGATACATCGTTCGGCTGCCTTTTCGCTCCTCGACCACCGGACTGGGCGACTCTCTTCCTTCAGCATCACGCTCTTTCGCAAGAGTTCGACAGCGCATTCGACGAGACGAGGTCTTCGGAAAGCTCTACTCGGACTTTCTTCAAGAGTATGCCGATCTGGGTCACATGGTGCCGACTTCTTCTGCTTCTCAACATCATCCAACATCAGTCTACTTGCCGCATCATGGCGTTCTTCGCGAAAGCAGCTCGACTACCAAATTAAGGGTAGTCTTCAACGGGTCAGCTCCAACCAGCTCGGGAATCTCGCTAAACGATTGTCTGCACGCAGGTCCGAAGCTTCAGCAAGATCTTGACGCGGTCATCTTACGCTGGAGAATGCACGCATTCGCATTTGCCGCTGACATTGAGAAAATGTATCGGCAAATTGTGATACATCCTGAAGACCGACACTATCAGCAGATTCTCTGGGCTACCTCAGATTCGCCTCGCAGTTATCAACTCACGACTGTGACTTACGGACTCACTTGTGCTCCATATCTAGCTCTTCGAGTTCTTCAGCAACTCGCCAAGGACGAAGAACACGTCTTTCTTCAAGCTTCCAACATCGTGCAAACGGCGATCTACGTAGATGACGTGCTATCAGGTGCAGACACTCCGGAGGACGCAAAGGTCAAGGCTCTTCAATTAACCGAGCTCCTCAGGGCGAGCGGTTTCAAGCTGCAAAAGTGGTCAGCCAACAACGACGATCTTCTCCAAGGCATCGCTGACTCATCACAGTGCTCTTCAACTCGAGAACTTCAATCAGAAGCTCGAACTCTGGGTCTCACGTGGCATCCAGCCTCGGACTCCTTCAAGTTCCACGTCAGTCGCTCGGATCCGATCGTCAAGCTCACCAAGAGATCAATTCTCTCGAAGATCGCGCAGCTTTTTGATCCGCTTGGCTGGCTCGCTCTTGTAACGATTCTCGGCAAGATGTTCATCCAACAGCTATGGAAATTGAACATCGAATGGGATGATCCGCTGCCGCCGTCTCTCGCACAGCAATGGACTCAATTCGACGAAGACCTGAGAGGAGTTTCCGAATATTCGATTCCTCGGTGGCTCGGCACTTCGACTAGCATTCAAGGTGTCGAATTTCACGGATTCTCGGATGCCTCTCAGGACGCTCTCGGCGCAGTGCTTTACATCCGCACCATTCACACCTTCACGGATGCCAAGGTCACTCTTCTCGCGGCTAAAAGCAAGGTGGCGCCTCTCAAAAAACAAACCATTCCTCGCCTGGAACTAGCTGCAGCCGTTCTTCTATCTCGTCTGCTTGCTCGTGTCCGTAATATTCTCGGCTTTCAACATGTTCGTGCTCATCTGTGGGTCGACTCCAGCGTCAGTTTAGCATGGATACGCGGACATCCTTCTCAGTGGCAAGAATTCGTCGCGAATCGAGTTGCCGTCATACAAGAGCTCGTTCCGGACGCTCGATGGCATCACGTAGCCGGCAGCGAAAATCCCGCTGACTGCGTTTCTCGCGGACTCTCTCCCAGCCTGTTGCAAACGCATTCTTTGTGGTGGCGTGGTCCAATCTGGCTTCAAGGTCCTTCCGTGGGATGGCCATCCACCGCTCCTCCAATCGACGACGCTATCAACCTCGAAAAAAGGCGACCTCAGCAAGTCCTCGTAACTGCGGTAAGCCAGTCATCTTCATGCTCATGGAATCTCATTGATCGATTTTCCAGTCTTGATCGCCTCCTTCGCATCACCGCATGGATCCTGCGCAGCGTCGCCATCTTCAAAGGAGCCGATCATTACTCATCACGAGCTTTACAACCTGAGGAACTCATTCAAGCTCGGACCTTTTGGATCAAGGACACCCAACGAGCTTATTTCAATCGCGAGTTAGAGATCTGCTCGACAAAAACGTCACTGCCAAGAACGCATCCATTTCTCAAACTGGCTCCCTTCGTCGACTCTGAAGGAGTTCTTCGCGTCGGTGGACGACTCAAAAATTCTTTGCTCGATCCAGATGGAAAACATCCTGCCATCCTTCCTCGTGATTCGTCGTTCTCACGACTTGTCTCAGATCACGACATCTCAGATCTTCACCAGCGAACTCTTCATGGCGGAACTCAAGTTGTCCTGGCTACTTTACGGCAACATTATTGGATACTCGGAGGGCGCGCTCCAGTCAGCTCATTCATCCGCCGCTGCGTCCGATGTGCCCGACATCGCGCGGCAACCGCTCAGGAGATGATGAGCTCTCTTCCAACATCACGTGTCACACCGACGCGCCCATTCTTGCATTCCGGTGTTGACTACTCTGGACCTTACACGCTTCGCACCTGGCGAGGCCGAGCGTCCAGAACATACAAGGCCTATTTGATTGTCTTTATCTGTTTTTCAACATCCGCTGTTCACCTTGATCTTGCGACAGATTACTCCACGCAAGGTTTTCTGGCTGCGTATCGCCGCTTCATAGCTCGACGAGGCCGTTGCGTCACCATCTCAAGCGACTGCGGGACAAATTTCGTTGGAGCAGACGCTGAACTTCGACGCCTATTCAATGCTGCTTCCAAGGACGCCGCGGAGATCGCTCATTTACTGGCCGCTGATGGAACGGAGTGGAAGTTCAATCCTCCTTCTGCTCCACACGTCGGAGGAAAGTGGGAAGCCGCCGTCAAGTCAACGAAATTTCATCTTCGACGACTTATAGGCGACACGATCTTGACGTACGAGGAGTTCACCACTCTTCTCACGCAAGTCGAGGCCGTGCTCAATTCTTGACCGCTTTCCACGCTGTCCGACGATCCTGCGGATGTCAACGCGCTCACGCCAGCGCATTTTCTCATCGGCGAACCTTTGATCGTCCTTCCGGAACCGCCACTTAACGACGTGCCGATTTCTCGCCTATCGCGATGGCAACTTCTACGTCAACTTTTGGAAAGATTCTGGGCGCGGTGGTCAACGGAGTATCTACAACGTCTGCAAACAAGGAACAAATGGCATCTCTCTACCAAGCCGTCAAATTGGAGATCTCGTCCTTGTCCTTGATGAACGCTATCCACTGGCCAAATGGCCTCTTGCGCGTGTGACAGCATTACATCCAGGAACTGACGATCGTGTACGCGTTGTCACTGTTCGGACAGCCGTTTCCGAATATAAACGACCTATCGTCAAACTCTGTCCATTACCGATCGCGACTTAAACTCTGTCTACTGCTCATCGATTTCAATTTTTTTTCTTTCTTCTTAATTTTCTTTGTAATTGCTTTTGTTTCTTTCTTAAAACGTCATCATTGTAAAAATTCATCTTCACTGTAACTCTTTTTCATTCTGACTATTCAGAGAGCCTTATTAATTTCTTTTCATTTAATCAGCGGCGCCTATCACGCCCCTGAGGCGGGCGGTAATGTTAATACTTTTATGCAAATTTCGTTCTTATCATTATATTTCTTAGTGCGTTATTAAGCTATAATTTATGTTCTCTGTAAGATCTTATTTTTCGGATTATATTGTCTATCTCTTTCTCTTTATAAATACTCTCCGCGGAACTACCGAATCGTCGATATCCTTGCTCGCGTCGTGTTTACGCGCTTTTTCATGCGTCGCTCGTCTTACCGCGCGCGCTCCTCGCTCTACCTGCTCAGCGACGATCAGCTGACTCAAAACATCGACATATGCGGTATTTTTAACGAATTTTCGCTCTCGATTTTTCGGTGTGGTTTAGTCAGTCCTTGATCGACTTTCGTTATCGTCACCTCGCGCTTTAGCCGCTCTCTTTATTCGAGACATTTTTCTGTAAATCTGTATCTTCGTTGAGTGAATAATAAATCGTCTGTGATCGTTAGTTTCTATCCAAGTTTCAATCTCTTTTTCTTTTTTTTTTGTATTTGTTCGATCCTCTCACTTATTAATTAACACAGACCGTATTCCGGAGAGACAATACGTCGCGATAACTTGTATAGACCGACTGTCTCGGAAGCTCTCGCCGCTTAACGCCCGCCACAAAACCACACCAAAAATCGCGAAATCAATTGGCTTAACCCTCACAAACGCTAAAAATCACTAAACTCGCGACGGCGTTAGAACGATCGAGGCTCGGACACGAAAAGTTGCTACTTCAATTACTCACGACACGGGAAGCCTCACCGATAGTCAAACTGCTCTCCTTAGGATCCTGGTCTTAGTCCTCGAATCTCGATAAGCGGAGCGGGCACGCCAACGTGATTACAAGACACAGGACGATACGAGAGTGATCGCGGTCGATCGCCGGTTCGATAGCAGGGACTCATCCTACGCGGGGGGGGGGGGGGGTTTGCGGGGACGCGTGGCCAATTACGGCGTCGCGTGGCTCCTCTCCGCCTTCCGCCTCACGCGCGACCGTTTTGAGGGCGACAGTTTCCTTATCGATTAACAAAATTCTTTTTGTTTGATTTCGCGACAACGGTAATTTAGGAGGTATCCTCCGTATCCGAGGGGTGCGTGGGCAGCGCGCCGGGTTATCCGTTGTTCCTCCGGGCCGCCTAAGGTCGTTTTCCAGATCTGAGATGTCGAGTGTCCGCCTGGCCGGGATGCTTACGGCCCTGGATTGTCTCGAAAATTCGTATTTTCTTTCCTCGATAACAGTGCGTCCTTTGCCGGGTATGATTCCTCGCTCCGCCAAATATTTAGCACGCTTAATGTTTGCCCGTTTTTGCCTCGTCGACTTAGTTCGACAAGACTCCGTGCGCGATATATAAAAAAAATAAAAATAAAGTATCGAATTAATAATAATGGATATTATCGCTCGCGATATGTCTCTCCGGGTAACGGTTTGGCTCTCGTATCTTTCGCGTGGCGTGGCCGCTCGGCCCCTGCCTCGCGGTGTTGGGTGGAATGGACGCGCGTCGGGACGGCAACGTCACACTATAAAATGTACAATACCTGTTGATTATGTATAGAAGACTTTGGAGTGTTACTTTGAAGTGTTGGTTTAGAATTATATATTTCCGTAAGCGGTGACGTGTTTCTTTTTGGTATATATGTGGATAATGGACGATTTTCTTTACACACTATATGTTGACTCTTCTTAATTTTGTCTTCTAATTCTTTTCTATTTAAACTTTTAATATTTTTAATTAATTTTTGTCTTTAACCATAGTTTTATTTTTATTTCTTATATGTGCGGAAAAAATTTTTTTATTTGAATCATGTAAGTCACCAGTATCCGTTACTATTGTTTTATAGAGTTTATTTTCATTATCTGTGAAACAAAACTTAGGATTTTTAATTAAAGCTTAAAGAATATTTTAAACAATATCTGAATCTCACAGCAATTGCAACGCTAACAATAGTACAACATGCTTAGAGAATTTTTTATATTATTTTTATCGAAAATCTCATAATGATTTTTATACGAAATCTCGTCAAGATTATTGAAAAAAAATTATTGTACATAATTTATTTTTACGAGAAATTATGTTATTTTTGATTGTTCGTCATTGCTGTCACATCTTTTATAAATGATTTGTTATATACTTAACCGATCAAACGAACTGAAAGTGAAGTTCGATCGAAATTATATGACCGCCTCGTTCAAAGGGATAATAATGTAGTACCGCTACTTTCCGCTATAGCGCCACAAGTTTCAGAGTTAAAAGAGTGGAACTACCCTCTATGTCACTTCCGCGCTTCGTTCTCCATCTTAACCTCATAACTTTAGATGTGTAAGAAGGAAAAGGAGGTTACTCAAATAGGGTTGGGTAATGGTTTATATATCTATCTATCTATATATTTTTTTTGTGGGACTTTATCCCTTCAAACGAGGCGGTTATATAATTTCGATCGAACTTCACTTTCAGTTCGTTTGATCGGTTAATTATATTTCCCGCCTCGTTCTCGGGATAATAATGTAGATATTTAGAGATGCAGCATCTTCTTTTCCTTTCTTTCCGTTTTATTATTTATTATACTTAAGCAATTTATAATAATAACGGATTATCTGATTTCTCAAATTTATATTACTGATCACCGCATAAAACGGTCGTTGCGAAGTTTTCCTCGTTGGTGATGATCGGTCTATTATAGTGACGGGCAAACATTTCTGATGAGTTTGACCATCCTGCTGCGTTTTTAATACTATTAATATCTAATCCTCTTTTAAAGGCTATCGAAGTTGCTGCGTGTCTTGTGCTATGCGCGGTAAAGTCCTCGTCTATTCTGCATCTGAATAGGATGTCTTTTATCCATCTGCTGATAGTTTGCGAAGAAACTGCTTTATGTGGTTTTTTCGTTGAGATAAAAAGTCTTTTCTCGCATCCTCTTATTTCCTTAGTGATTTCTAGATACTTCTTCAAGGTGAGTGTCACGCACAACTCTGGTTTTTTTTCGAGAGTCGGTAGATCAAAAAAGGGCTGTTTGTAATCGACTCTTGAGGTTTTAATAAGATCCTGTATTTTTATTTCTGCTCCTTTCGGTTTGAATTGTATGTTGTCCGTCCTAATCAAGAATAGAGTTTGTACTTTGTGGCCCGTTGCGAGTGCCATTAATATTACTAGTTTATCGGACAGTTGTGAAAAGCTGAGCGATTCCAGAGGATACCAGTTTTTTACCTGGTCCAATACTGATGATACATCCCAAACCTTAAAGTATTTTGGTCGACAAGGTTTTATTTTGTAAGCACCTTTAAAGAAACGCTTGATGTAACTATTCTCCGAGAAATTGCAATCAAGAATTAATGCCAGAGCTGATCGAGCTGTGTTCAGCGTTCCATAATTTGCTCCCTCGTTCAGGTCTCGAGTTAAAAACTCTAAAACATCTTTAACTTTTCCCTTATATGGATCGATACTACTTTTTTCGCAGAAAAGCCACCATTTTTTTAGTGCAATATTATATTGTTTTAAAGTTGTCTGCGCTAACAATGCTAACATCACGTCTGTGGTTGAGTCAAGTAAGTCTCTTCTTCTATATGCTGTCCTGATAGCACTCCTGCAACCAGGGTAAGTTTTTGGGCAAACGGATGATATGTGTCTCTGTAAGGCGATAAAAGTAGATTAGGATGTGGCTGAATAATGATAGGTTCTGATTCAAGCATTTTTGTGAACATTGGAAACCAGGGTTGAGCAGAACATAAAGGGACAATGACTATTCCTTGTGCCCAATCATGAGTAATCTTCGTGAGTGTCTTAAAGATCATCGAAAATGGAGGAAAAGCGTAGAAATGTATGTCATTTTAATCTATCGTGAATGAATCTATCGCAACTGCGTCTGGATCTCTGCCCCATGAGCAAAATCTATCGCATTTAGTATTAGCCCGTGAGGCAAAAAGGTCTATTTCTGGTTTGCCAAATTGACTTATTATTTCTTCGAAGATGTCTGGAGCTAATTCCCATTCGGTGTCAATATTTCTGTATCGAGATTCTTGATCTGCCTCTATGTTTTCTTCAGATGCGATATATTCTGCGTGGATCCAGATAAGTTTATTCTCGCACCAATTCCATATTTCTTTTGCTTTTTCGTCGAGGTGCGCATATTGAACACCTCCCATTTTGTTTATATAAGATATCGCTGTCGTGTTGTCTACGCGTAGAAGAATCTGACAATTGTCGATATCTGATGCGAAGCATTTTAGTGCTAAAAATGCAGCTTTTAATTCTAACTCATTAATATGACAAGACTTTTCTTTAGCATTCCAAAAACCGCGTGTTCTTTCTCCATTGCAGAAAGCACCCCAGCCTGAATTTGAAGCATCCGAGAAGATGGACATAATAGTCACGTCTAATTAGTTTATATGTAATTGGCAGCGTTTTTCTCCACCATCTCAGGTCCTCTTGGATATTCTTCGGAATATTCATCATCTTCTCATAATCTTGATCCGATTTTAATAAAGCTATATACTTGGCTCTTTCGAAGGATTTTGTATGTCTTTTACCATATTCCACTCCAGGACAACTGGCTACCATAGAGCAAGTGAATTGTGCGAATTGTCTGATCGAGCATCTTTTCTTATCTAAAAATGCTTTTACTAATTTTATTAGTTTTGTACGCTTATCAGACGGTAGTTCGATGATCATTCATGTAGAGACCAAGGTGAAGCCTAGAAAATCACATTTTTGTGCTGGTATTATTGTGCTTTTTTTAAAATTAACTGTAAAGCCCAATGACTGTAACAGATCTATTATTATTTTTGTATTTGATTTACAAACTTCAAAGGAACTGCCTAAAATCAGAAAGTATAACGATACAGCGTATACCTCGTTTCCGGATGTAATTCACAACTGGTCGCATAATTTTTGTAAAGACAAAAGGACTTGAGCTGAGTCCGAACGATAAGCTAGTAAACTCGTATAATACTCCCTTTAGGTCAAAACGAAGATATTTTCTACGAAATAAATCTCTTTTATGAATTGGAATTGCGAAGTATGCATCCTTTAAGTCTACGTGGCTCATAAAGTCGTTAGATGTTAATAGATTAGCTGCCACTTTTAAGTCTTCGAGTTTAAAATGTGGTGTGTCTACAAATTCATTCAGTCTCTTCAAATTAATTATGAAACGTTTAGTTCCTCCTGGTTTATCAACTAGAAAGATCTGCGAGACAAACTGTCCTTTTGTTGGGGAGCATATTTTTATTGCTCCTGATTTTTGGAGGCTTTCTACTTCTTTCTCGAGTAAGTCTATTTCCGATGTAGATCTTGAATCTAACTGTCTGAACTGGGATTCATTTGGAATAGATAAGAAGGGAATCTTATATCCCCTTATGGTCTGGATAATAAAATTATCCCTGGTAATGTTTTTCCAATTGTCTACAAAGTAGCTAAGATTTCCAACAGAATTTACCTTCTTTAAAAATTTTAAAATATCTTAATATAGCTAGTAGAATAATCAAAGGATCGTTGAAAAATATAATCGATCAAAACTAGTCAGAATGTTTGTTTATTTGTTAAAAATACGACGTTTCGACCATATGATTGTGGTCCTTTTCAAGTATAAACTGGAATAATACAATTGATAATTAGATTTTTGACGGTTTGAATAAAACAGCAATATACATGAATTGACTGTGAACAATTTGAGTACATACGGTTCAGATAAAAGAGTATAACGATGTAAATCTTAATTTTGTAAACTTCACATGTCACAATTACAAGATCATTAACGACTTGCCACATATGCAAAAGAGAGATAAAATGTTGTGTCAGTGCGAGACTTCGTCAAAAACTGAATATGTTAAATCAAAAATAATAATAAACTACACGACCTTTATTATTTTGTTCTAGATGTTGTTTAAACTATCAGTGTCTTTCTGTAGGTTGATTGTATTGTTGAATTTTTTAATATAAAACATTTCAGCAATTTCTCTCTTTCGCACGTATTTCTCATTATGTAATATGTTAGGTTTCGTCCAGTCAAAATCGTGTCCTGATTCTAATCTATGTTTACTTATAACGGAATGATTCGTTTCATGCAATTTTATATTACTAGAATGCTCTTTCACTCGAGTACGTAAATGCCTTTTTGTTTGCCCAATATATGACACATTACAATTTTGGCAATTTAATTTATATACAACATTTGTTTTATCGTTGTTATGTAAAATATCCTTGCCACGTTTTATTAATGTATTTAGTTTTTTAGTTATTTTATAGACGACGTTAAAGCCAATGCCTCGTAATAAACGGAACAAATCATGATTCACATCTTTAACGTATGGTAATGAAATAAAAGATGCCCTGTCGAAATGTATAAGATTTGCGTCAACGTTCTTGTTGTGGTCGCGTTTATTTAAAAAATCAATTCTTTTTTGTACGTGTCGTTTTATGATATGTTCAGGGAAGCAGTTATTGAGTAAAGTATCATGTACTAACTCAATGTTTTTTGTTGGAAACTGTCATTAGATAATAAAATTGCATGGTCAACCAAATTATAAATAGTATTAATTTTATATTTCAACGGGTGGTTGGAATGGTAGTTTATATATCTACCAGACCATGTAGGTTTCCTATACCAGTTAGTAATAAGTCTGTTGTCAAACCGAATAACAGTTGCATTTAAAAAACTAATAGACGAATTAACTTCAAGCTCATAAGTGAATTTCAAGCGTGGTAATTATTAAAAGTCGTTACAATTTCATCTATTTTTGTACGTGGCACTATAGCAAAGACATCGTCTACAAATCTATAATAAATGGGAACAGTAAAATTTAAAGAACTTAAACATTGTGTCTCCAGATCGTCCATCACCATGTCTGCTAAAACCGGTGATAGCGGAGAACCCATCAGACTGCCGAAGGCTTATTCATAAAAGCGTCCATCAAAAGCAAAGCAAGTTGAATCCAAAATCAATTCTATTGCATATAAAAACTGAGCTAAACTAAATATTGTATTCATAGCAATATCATCCTAACGTTTCCTAATGGCATTCATGACCAGATCTTTGGGAATATTTGTGAATAATGAACCGACATCCAACGATATCATAATATTATCATCATTAATAAACGTATTCTTAATATTTGTAACAAAGGACCAGCCATCCTTAACATATGAATTTTGTTTTTGATTGAACTATATAAAATATTGTGGATATAACTCGAGATATTGTATGCCGGGCTCCCAAGTGAGGATACTATAATTCTTAACGGAAAACCGTCTTTATGAATCTTCGGCAGACCATAACAACGTGGTAATTTACCATTAGTACAATTTAAATACTTATAAGTCGTTTCGTCAATCAAGTTATTGTTACGCCAGGATTTGACTAACGTGTTTATCTTGTTAGTTAACTGTTTTATAGGATCTTTCTTCAATTTTTTATACGTAGATTGGTCATTCAATAGTAAATCCATTTTTTTATAATAATCATTCTTATCCATAACGACAGTAGTCTGACCCTTATCAGCTCTCGTAACCATAATATCATTAATTAGATATGTATGTTGTAGTCGCCAGTATTGAATAAATAATGGAAAAAATTAATCAAAAACGACTAAGACTGGACTAATAGTAATTCTTTATTAATTTAAAACATGACGTTTCGACCTTTGGTTTAGATCTTTTTCAAATGTAAAACTGAAATAAATACAGACTTTTTTAATTACACGACAAAAATGAAAATATACAGTATAGAATTTTGAAAAAACATGGTCTTACATTGTGTTAAAAATTACGTTGACATAGAATGCGAAGTGGAAAACGCTTAAAATATATAACATGTGTCTTATAAAGTGACTCGTCAGTAACTGTGTATAAAGAAACCTAAATCACACATCAAAGATGGGTGGTCTTTCTCCAACATTATTAATAACAAAATAATTAAAGACAATGAAGTACTAATATCACTAGATGTTAATTAATGATTGAGAGGATCGAACACATACAAAAAAAGAAAAAGAGATGGAAACTTTGATAGAAACTAATGATCACAGATTTTTTATTATGCACTCAACTACGATACAGATTTAAAGAGAAATTTCTTGAATAAACAGAGCGGCTGAAGCGCGAGGTGACGCTAACGAAAGTCGATCGAGGACTGCTGAAACCAAACCGAAAAATCGAGAGAGAAAAGTCGTTACATATACCGCACATGTCGATGATTTGAGTCAGCTGATCGTCGCTGAGAAGGTAGAGCGAGGGGCGCGCGCGGTAAGACGAGCGACGCATGAAAAAACGCGTAAACACGACGCGAGGATGTATCGACGATGCGGTAGTTCCGCGAAGGGTATTTATAACTAGAAAGAGATAGACAATATAATACGAAAATAAGGTCTTACAGAGAACAATTAAATCATCGCTTAATAACGCACTAAGGAACACAATGATAAGAAAGAAAGAAATTTGCATGAAAGTATTAACACTAGACGTTACCTCATTATTCACGAACATTCCTAAAAATTTAGTCATTGCAGCTGTCGAGAAGTGTTGGACTGACATAGAAAAAAACACCACATTTAGTTTGAATCAATTCATTTATGCTATCGAAACCATCTTAGATTCTACGAGTTTTTCTTTCAATGGTAATTTTTTTGAACAGAGTTTTGGTAGTCCGATGGGATCACCGTTGTCTCCCATAATCGCTGATATGGTTATGGATGATTTGGAAACCCAATGCTTGAAGAGTTTGGACTTTGATGTGCCATTGTATTTTAGATATGTTGACGACATTATAGCAATGATTCCCCGAGATAAAATTGATAATATCCTGAGTACCTTCAATAACTACCATAATCGTTTAAAATTTACTCATGAAGTTGAGGACAATAATAAGATCAATTTCTTAAACACCACCGTCTTAAGAAAGGATGGAACATTAATCACTAATTGGTATCGGAAACCAACTTTTTCTGGTAGATACATTAATTACTTTTCAAATCATCCATACAAATATAAGATTAACACTGTCATAAACCTGGTTAACCACGCAATTTTACTAACTAATGACCAATTTCATGGGGAGAACATCAATTTGGTTAAACAAATTTTAATAAATAACTGTTTCCCTTCTAACTTGGTGAATAAAATTATTAAAAAGCGTTTAAAATACCTTAAACACCACAAAAATCAAAATGAACCACAAGTTGATAAACTTAAAAATTTTGACGTCACATCTTGCATTACTTTGCCTTTCATTAAAAATCTCAGTGAAAATATAAAAAATTCCCTTTCCAAGGTAGGCTTAAATGTATTATACTCTGTTCCTAAAAAATTAAATACAATAATAAAATGAGGTAAAGAAAGAATTCCGAAACTCAACCATACTGAAATAGTATATAAAATTAGTTGCAAGAATTGTCAATTTTCATACATTGGACAAACAAAAAGACGCCTTAGTACCCGCATTAAGGAACATAGGAATAATATAAAAATGCATGAGAGCAATTTCTCGGTCATAAGTAAACATAGAGTTGAATTGGAGCATGAATTCGATTGGGATAATCCGATTATATTACATAATGAGAGACATACTAGGAAACGAGAGTTAACTGAAATGTTCTATATAAAAAAGACTAACTACACTCTTAACGCCCAAAAAGATACCGACAATCTAAATATTATTCATGACAAGATCATCAGAACTGTTTAAACGTTTTAATATATCCCTTCTTTATACACGATTACTGACGAGTCACTTTATAAGACACATGTTATATATTTTAAGCGTTTTCCACTTCGCATTCTATGTCAACGTAATTTTTAACACAATGTAAGACCATGTTTTTTCAAAATTATATTTCTAAGTATAAGTATATTTCTAATTCTAAGTATAAACTGGAATAATACAATTGATAATTAGATTTTTTGACGGTTTGAATAAAACAGCAATATACATGAATTGACTGTGAACAATTTGAGTACATACGGTTCAGATAAAAGAGTATAAAATCTCGAGGAAATGTAAATCTTAATTTTGTAAACTTTACATGTCACAATTACAAGAACATTAACGACTTGCCACATATGCAAAAGAGTGATAAAATGTTGTGTCAGTGCGAGACTTCGTCTCGCGTTACTATGCGTTACCTCCTTTAATTTTGATGATCCTTCGTCCTGTATGATGGCTGTTTCTGCGGTGTTCGGCTCTTCCGGTGTTCCTTCTGACTGTAATATCTCTGTGACGATGGAAATTTTGAGGAGTTGCCCATCCGCGGTGTTTCCCTGGTCTTCGTGGATAGGCCCCTGGAGTTTAAAGGTCTATAACTCTTAAAGGTCAATGCTTTCTTTATAGGTTGAGTCTTTAATTCTTTCCCAATCTTCGCACACGCTTTTATATTGCGAATTTTTTCGTCTAATTTTTCTCCAAAGAGTAAGGTGTCTGTGTCGGCTTTCTGTAACGTCTCTCGCATATTCTTGTCTAAACTTGGAAATATATATTTCTTTCTAGCTTCCGATAACGTATGATGTAATTCTGTCATAATTTTTTCTGCATCCGACAGTGATTCTAATAATACGAGCTCATCTATACCTCCTTCTGATTTTGATAGAAGTTGCGTTATTGCTGCCCTAACGCAGCTAAAGCTGTGCCTATCAAATTTTGCTCTGTACGAAAATATTCGTCTCGTTTCTTTGCGGAATCATTAAATGTGGCCGACATCTCTGGATTTTATTCTGGGGATTCAAGAATTACCATTGCGCCCATATTTACCTAGAATCTCTTTTTTTATATCGTCTCGTAATCCACAACTTAACCAAACTTTCCATCGAGCAGCGAGATATGGGTGAAATTCGACGGTTTTTGCTTTTGTTACTGTTAGATCTTCCCCCAGTATTTTTAACTTGTTTTCATCTAGAGGCATAATTTCTATTTCCGCTAAGGGTAAATCTTTATTAGCGCTGGTCGTTCCTTGAGATTCTGATGATTGTTGTTTTATAACCTCCCGGTTATTTTGTGGATCAATCTGTAAGTGATTCTAAATATGGCATTAAATTTGTAAAGTGCTGTAGAAACGACTTTGGTATAGGTGGGCGTATTAATTTATTAACTTTGAGACCGATTATAAGTAAGAGAAAAGTCTTTATTTTCAATTGCACACATCTCGTATCTCGCACGCCGACAGGACAACGACTCTCCTTTTTGAAGACTCGGGCTTTTTTTCTTTTTTTTCTCATTACATAGCAACGCCATGGCAACAACGTACGTGCGATAACTCGCTAATCCCGCGCGTAAATATAAAATTTGAAATAAAATAAAGATAAATAAATATATCGCCTACAGTGCATTGTTTTAAATTATTCAAACAATAAACGGTTTAAACAAATCAGCAACAAGGTTGAAAAAATTGAAGTGCTTTATAGTGGCTTAAGTTATACAGGATTTTTGGGTTGCTCATTACATATGTTATTGACACACACACACATTTTTCTTTAATATTATTAGTACTGTGACCGTGATTATTTGGTTTACTAATGAGACAGTTAATTAATCGAGGAGTCGTTAGTAGTGACTCGCGGCACACCTTCGGCGCGATGTATGGAAAACCGACCGGTACGTGAGCTAGAAAATTATACAAGAGTTGGGCGCCAGGCGCGAAAATTCACGCCGTCGCAAAACGAACTTTAAGAAAATCGCGAAGAATACATTGGTTGAATATCGCGACGAAACATACGCGGCTACTCAGACAGCGAAAATGGTAGAGGGGGTGGTCCTTTCGGGCGGGACGGGAGAGAATCGAGAGAGGCACGAGTAAATCTTACACAAAGAATTAATTTTATGAGAATATAATGTATTAAAGATTCCTTGGAAGAATAATAATATGATTGGAAAAGTAATATTGAGAAAAACGGTGTATGACAAATCGTGAAAAGAAATATAATTAGAAGATAGTATTGAAAAGAATATTGTAAGAGAAACAATAATAGTAAGAGATGTAATTCATAACAATCTGGCCTGATGTTTATCGGCCGCACGGTTTCTCGCGACCAAGCGCAAGGGTTTCGAGTTTCACGCGCGAGCCGAAAGTCAATTCTGCGGCGGATATGATTTTACCGCGACTCGAGGCTTATCCGAGCCACGGTAGCGAAGAAAATTATTCCGTAGGCCGACAATTAACTTGCGCTCGCCCGCGTGTAATACCGAGTAATCACAATATCGAAGGAAATATATAACGGCGCTTCGTAGCCGCCGTATTCGCCGCAATAATAATCGTCGGAAATAAGTAGGTGAATAGAGCGGGTTCTAACGCAGGTCCTCTGAGGGGGGGTGAGGTGCAGGGGGGTATCCGCGGGCGCGGGGAATGACGTCACGCGCGGAGGGGTATCCGCTGGCGCGGGGAATGACGTCACGCGGGGAGAGAGGAAGGTGTAAGACCGAGTCCGGCTGGTCCGCGGGGAGGGGAAGGTGTAGGACCGCGAGAGAGGTAACGCTCTCTCGAGAGAGCGGCGTTCGCGCGAGAGAGAGATAGCGCAATGGGGAAAAGAAGGAGATATAACGCGCAAGAGAGAGCGGTGTTCGCGTGAGAGAGATAGCGCAATGAGGAGGAGAAATAACGCGCAAGAGAGAGAGACGTTCGCGCGAGAGATATCATACATACGAGAGGCGTTCGTAAGGGAGAAGGAGAGAGGATAAACACAAATAAAAATTTGTTTTCCAATAATGACATATGTTTATTCAACAAAATGTGTATATTACAATTCTATGTGTGTGTGTGTGTGTGTGTGTGTGTTTCTTAAGAATAATATGAAAATTAAAATATATTAAAATTATAATATATAAAATTAAAATTAAAATATATTAAAATTATATATAAAATTAAAATTAAAATATATTAAAATTATAATATAAAAAATAAATTACGCGATACTTATGCGAGAGAGACGTTCGCATGAGATATCGTACGCATGAGAGCTGTTTGCAAGGAAGGAGAGAGAAAGAGGATAAACACAAATAAATTTTTTTTAATAACATTTGTTTATTCAATAAAATGTGTATATTACAATTCTGTGTGTGTGTGTGTGTGTGCGCGCGCACGCGTGTGTGTGTTTCTTAAGAATAATATGAAAATTAAAATATATTTAAAATTATAATATAAGATTAAAATATACGATTAAAATATATAAAATTAAAATATATTAAAATTATAATATAAAGATTAAAATATATATATATATATATATATATATATATAATTTATAACTATGTAGCTCCTTCTGAAACAGAAAAAAGACAAAAATCGAATTAGTAATGTTAATATGTTATTATGTTATACATTAAAGTAGGCATACTCACACTCAAATCTCAGCCTCTTGGTTGGAGGCTCTATAATGTCGTTCCAATCTTCCGACCCCCACGGTATAATTTCTTCATACGGCTCCATGCCGAAGAGTCTCTTTAGGCAAAAAATATCGTCCAACACCTCAGGCGGCACAGTCTCTTTAACCCATTTGCTATCTCCCCACAAATCCTCGAGCTCTCCTCTCAAATATCTTCTACAGATTCGATCATATTTGCGGCTCTCGATGTTAATGAATCCTTTTATTTTTATGTAACTCATCATCTGTAAATAGAAAGAAAAATTATTTTAAATTATTTAATAAGATTATTTTAATAAGAGTATTTTAATAAGATTATTTAATAATTACAAAATAAAATAAGATAAAATGTTTAATAATTATAAAATAAAATAAGATAAAATGTTTAAGAATTTAATTTTATTAAACAGACTATGAAACTTAATAATTATAAGATAAAATAAGATAAAATAAGATAAAATGTTTAAAAATTTAATTTTATTAAACAGACTATGAAACTTAATAATTATAAGATAAAATATGATAAAATGTTTACGAGTTTAATTTTATTAAACAGACTTTGAAATTTTATGTTATAGCTACGAGCACAACAAATCTTTTAAACATAAAAACACATACTACGTACCATTGGGGAGATCATCTCACTTATAGCATTCAAGATCCGCTCGTAAAATCTGGCATCGTTCCTCAGCGAGTCAATAATTTGATTAGCCATTGCTCTCGAATCTATTCTCACTTGCACTTCACTCGACTATACTTCACCTCAAAACTTTACTGGTATACATCGCGGACAAGTAAACACTTTATATACACCGGGGATGACATTGTCTCGGTAAAAGTAGGGGATGTATGACATAAGAATTAGCATAAATGCTTACTTGATAAGGAAACAAAAGCTAGCATGTTACAGATGTCAAGCACCGATGTATGACATCAACCCCCCAGGTGTAAGAATAAAGATTTAGCAGAATGTGATGTAATCTAAATTTTGCACGCGCCAATGTACAGCTGCGATGATGTACGTGACAAAAAGACGAACCTCGATCAACCACTAACGAACCATAATCAATCACTAACGAACCACATTGAACCATGATCAACCACTATCGAACCTCGATCGAACCTCGATCGAACCATGATCAACAACTATCAATCTCAATCAAACCATGATTAACCACTGTTTAACCACATTGAACCATGATCGAACCATGATCAACCACTATTGAACCATGATCGAACCATGATCAACCACGATCAACCCTCGATCAACCACTAACGAACCATGATCAACCACTATTGAATCATAATCGAACCATAATCAACCACTATCGAACCTCAATCGAACCATGATCAAACCATGATCAACCACTATTGAACCATAATCGAACCATGATCGACCTCTATCGAACCTCAATCGAACCATAATCAACCACTATTGGACCATGATAGAACCATGATCAACAACAAACGAACTATGATTAACAACTAGATGTTAAGCACCGATGTATGACATCAACCCCCAGGTGTAAGAATAAAGATTTTAACAGAATGTAATGTAATCTAAATTTTGCATGTGTCAATGTACAGCTGTATGTAATGTGAAACTTTTGACTTTGAGATAACATTATCTGAAAACATGCGTGACAAAGGACTAAAATGCGCTAATAGCACAGCTGTATGTAATTTGAAACTTTGTACGAATTTTTGAAATGACATTATGATCGAACGGTTTGATCAACCACATTCGAACCACTATCAACTACATTGAACTACCATAAAACAACAAATTAACTACTTATACCATTAATAAATATTCTATGTCTAATGACGCATAATCTGACGCTGCTCGCTAGCATCACGTACTGAAATGTAATACTCGCTACGCTCGCATATGATAAGAATAGAGGAAAAGGAAAGAATAATAGAGATTAAAAATATATTTTTAAACAATAGTTTATTCTAAATAATGTTTAGGCAAATCGTTATGATGATGATTTGACCACCAATTGAATATTTTAAATACATTTTGTAAAGCGCAATTTTTAAAATGTTTTTCACAACGTATAGTATTTATAACATCAAGCTTATTTAAAGAAGCGATATCTTCATAGTCTGCATCCAAGGTTTCAATATTGACGCTATTTCTCGCATCATCACCAAGTATATCGGTCAACCATTCTCGTTTTTCACATCCTTTAACGTACACGAGAGGAAATGATCCATCTTCATCTTCCGTCGAACCCATCACAGCCTTCGTAATCAAACGTTGAGCAAAGCTGTACGGAACGTTTCCATCCTCCCATTGTAATCCATGATGATGTCCAATCAACCATGAAACTTGAGATTTCTCAAATTTTGTAAGCACATGCCATGGTACGGGACTTCCAAAAAAATAGTGAGAGAGAACAGATCCATCTCTCAGTATCGCTACTTCCTTCACGATAAAGTTTCTTCCGATAATGAAACCTTGCAGATCCACAAACGTTGGCACGACCATGATTATAGTACGATTGCAAGACAAGTTGTTTTAGACAACTGATGTCGATTGTCACGAATCTCAATTTATATATTTGTATATGACATTGGAGGGGATATTTGCTGATCTATACAATTTTACGAACTACATTGGTCAATGGGCAATATTCAACAACGCGATCGTGCAAGATGAGACAATAGGCGGTAGTATTTGCCGGTATATCTTCCTTGCATTCAAACTCTATTCTCACGTCCACGGTAGAATTTTTGACAGACTCGTTTTGTCGTGAGCAATCAATAACCGCGAAAGGACCGTAATATAAAAACTTTGTGATGTTTAACAGCACCATATCATTATCACATCCGTAATAAGATTTGCGAAAACGAGAGTACATGTCAAACAAGAGAGCGTATCTGTTTTTATCAAAATCTAAATTCAAATCATCATATGGATAAACTTCTGAGTTTAGATAAAGTTTAACGTTGGTTAATTGACAGTTGTCGAATATGGTTATCTCTTTTGACACAGCATTTTTTCTACCCGTCTGCAGTGCAAAGATAACATATCGCGGCTTCTCCAGCTGGGACGCGGCTTTCACGGTCCACGAATGCTTGGTTGTGTTATGTAACAGAGGAAATTCGTATAGATCCCACGAACGAAAACTCATGTTTAAGTATCGTCCGCTTTCCAATGCTCGCAGTAATGACAGTTTATTAATCTCATTTAATATTACATGAGGCATACGCCATTGTATCTTGAGCAATTCAATCTCAGCTTCCGCCGACGTATGTCCAACTAGGCAATTGTTGTCATTGCGCGAACGTATCAAAATTAATTCATGACGAGCGTTAATCACGATTCGCTTATAATCTTCGCAAAATCCCAATAGCATGTTGAGCGGTACGCAAAAGTTGAAGTAAGATTCAACAATATTACGTGCCACATCCCACGCAGCATTCTTCAAGATTTTACCTCTCTCAGGTGTTAGAGAGAGATAATTTTTGAGCGTGGAAGTTATTCCAACGTTTCTGTTGCGATCAATCTCCACACCATCGAGTTCATATCGAAGTTCATCAAACATGAACGCAACGCAATTGTTTCCCAATACAACCTGTTCTGACCCTTCATCCTTTTTATGTACAGTCAACTTTCCTTCGACATACAGAAAGCTTTCACATGGTAACGTGTACAAATCCTGATGTTGTATAGGTATCCGTATCTCATCGCTATATCCAAGCGTTGTGTTGGCGTACGGATTGTACGTATGAGTCTCAATCTTAATGATACGATCATCAAAGATTGGTTCACCTCCAATATTCAAGATATCGATCATATTTTCAAGTATTGCGTACCACAAATCCTAATGATTTTAAAAATTCGCGATTTGACGCGTTGAGTTTCTTCTTAGCGTAACCGGACACTTTACTATTGTCACCCAATGCCACTCGTCTTCTCGTAAAAATATTGTCCCTTGTAAAAATATTGTCTCTCACGTGCTCCGTTTCGTTCAGCACGAGCATTTCATTTATGACACGTTATTATTGCCGCCGCCGTATGTGTAATCTTACGGTAATTTCCTCTCCTCGAAAATCGATTAATCGTCCTTCTTGATCAACAATGCGGATCGTTAGATCAGTAATGCTCCGTGCGATGATCGGCAGATAAATGATCTGTGCAGGCGTTTCCGATATCTTATATCCTGGCGGCACGCTCGGTGAAAATTCATGTATCGTGTGTACGCGCTTGTCATTGCAGTACGCGCCAGTGGTCGCGCTGCATTCTATACGAATAATATTTACGTTAATATTTATCGGCACATCCGATTCATACCATTTCCAAGGCTGTAAAATACGATTCGATGAGAATCCTAGCAATGATCCTACACTGTCTGGTTTACTAAAGTTTATTCTATAAGCACATTTGATTTCACTTTTTAGCGTATTATGATTAGCGCGAATCACTATTGGATATTCACCCAGTTCTTCAAAATCATTCTCTCGCGCAATGTTATTAACTGCATTGTTGGAACCAGCAGCGTGTCGATATCGTAAAATTGCACGTTTGAGATATTCATTTATAGCATGTAATTCGTACGATCCCTCAGGAATCGTTATTTCCTTGTTATTGTTATCATAGTGAAATTTATTATTCGAAGAATTCACGTTCGGTATTGTATGATAAGTTTCAAAGTTCGTTAAACTCGTAATCACCATCATTTAAATCTATAGCCGGAAAGTAGTTTACAGCGAGAACGCTACTCTTGCCTGTCAACGTTAGCGTCAGTGACATGCTGGAAAACTGTCAAACAAATACTGAATCGTAACAGTGGATTGTTAGGCTTTAAATTTGTTCATCAACCGTTTGAAGAAATCGTAGGCACAATTGTCCACAAATACTTTGATTATAATTTTGATAAGACATGCGATTGTATTCTATTTTCGTAACATTTTGTCCAAAATATCGCACCAATTCCATGGGCGGTCTAAGATTTCCAAAACTATCGAAATATATTACTCGATCTCCCCTCTTTGCATATGCTACCCAATGAGTACCGGGACCATCAGCGTCATCCAAATTAACGATACCGCTTTCATTTCGTCGTACACCGTTTATCGGTAAATTATTGCGCATGAAAACGCCTCTAAAGAATGGTATACGCATACGTCTTGCTAGCTGTTCTAATTGCACATTAGTTGTTACACCCACAGGCATTTTTAGCGTTTCTTTTTTCTTGACGTTTTTTTTTCTTAGTAATCGTTGAGAACCCATGTCCGCGCTTGTATGGAGCGAGATAAAGTCCGCGACCTTCCATAGCGCGATTATGACGTTGCATTTCTTCGAGCTGACGTTGCTCCGCCTTGCTATCGTTCACAGCCTTTGCGATTCCCGCTGTTCCACCAGCCAAAGAACCGACAACTCCTAATAATGGTAAAAGTGGTAAAATACCACCACGCTTCGCTACTGGAAGTATTCGTTTTTCTTCGTCGACGACTTTTTTGTCTTCAAATCCATACCGAATTTTGTTTTTGCTTTCATTGCCGTCCAAACAGCCGTAGCAGCCGCTCTTTCACCAAGAGTTGAATCTCTCGCGGTAATACGTTTTCGCGCTTTTGCAGCGAGTATATTATCAGCAATGTGTCGTTCACCGAGATCGTTGCTTTGAGAATATGCAATATCGTGTTCACGACACGCGGCATCCAATGGATTAATACCTCGATCACCTCTAGCCAATCGTTTTTCCAAGTGAGTTCCAGGTCCGCAAAACTGATAGCCGGGAATATGTAATTCAATAGGGAGCGCGTTTATCGCACGATTTAACAGGCCGCTACCTCTTATAATTCTCGCTGACATTTGCCACAATTTTTTATCAATGGTGTTGGACCGTCAATATGTGTTTGTTGCCACGGCAAATTATAATGTCGCATGCAACGACGATATTGTTGAATCTCCGAATCGGTCTTTATATGTTCGGGAAGCTTGTCCCACAATCGTTCCACGTAGTCACCAAAGTTTTGCAGTAAAACAATCTTGGGGATAAACTGTAACTGCTCGGTGGTAAGCTCGAGAATATTGCTGTTAACCGACAGAAAGAGAAACATTTTTAAGACTGAGTGATTTCAGTTTGACGCACCTCTATAAATAGGTCCCCCATGATTCATTTTCCAAAAATTTGATTTGTGACTCGTGAGAGACAACATGCGGTTTGTGCGACAAGCGACGATAATCAAAGTGATAAATTTTGATGATAGAACACGATTAATGGATAAAAAAGAAATACGCAGGCATGGAAACATGCTACCGAATACTATACGCAGTATCATTTGCGATCCTTCGAATTGTGGTAAGACTAACGTGTTGATAAGTTTGATAGAAAGCCCACACGGTATACATTTCGAGAACATGTACGTATACTCAAAATCGCTTCAACAATCGAAATATCGATACTTGGAAAATTTGCTGTCATCGATAGAGGAAATTTTACATTCTCTAATAATAGCGATGTCATTCCACCGAGCGAGGCGCTTCCGAATTCCATCTTTATCTTTGACGTGGCGTGCGATAAGCAAGATACGATAAGAGAGTACTTTGCAATGGGTCGACACTCGAGCGTCGACTGTTTCTATCTTTGTCAGACATATGCCAAGATACCCAAGCATCTTATACGCGACAATGCAAATGTATTGATTTTATTTAAACAGGATGGCACAAATTTGAAACATGTATACAACGATCATATAAATACCGACATGTCATACGACGATTTTCGCGCATTCTGTCAGAAATGTTGGCAACACAAGTATGGATTCGTAGTGATTGACAAAGATAGTTTTCTGACTAATGGACGATATAGAAAAGGATTTAACGATTTTGCAATACCGTAAAGTGGATAGTCGCTATTGACACACCGATCTGACAACGTCTAAAAGGAATTTTTATTAGAGTGCAACATGACGACTGTGCAGGTTGACAATGACGATCACGAGAAGATTGCGAGAGAGATTGCAAAAACGAGTGAATCAATACGAAAAAAATATCGCTCTTTGAAAACTGGTAAAATGGAGGAAGACGTCGCATTGGAAAGACAATTTAAACCAATTACCGAACCTCTAAAACAACTTGTTTAGAATACAGTTGGTGTGGAATCTAATGAAGGAAAATTCGAGCCATTGAATATGTCTTATGAGAAGAAAGAATCAAAGCATGGAACGAAGCGGTCAAATACGTCATTGAATGATTCACTAATAACTTCTACTCCAAATAAATTAAAACGCAAGAAACAATTATCGAATGTTACCTCTACTTCGATAAAAGATGTTCAACCAAGTCAAATATTGTACGAAAAGACAGCTCCATCTATAGAAGAAATTTATGAGACCACGCCTGAAAGGCTTGTGACGTCAGTTCAACATGTATTACAAACGTCTGAAGGTCAAAATTCAATGCGTGATCATTTCGGTCCACTTGCACAAAAATATTTGGCAACTATTATGAGTCAAGATAAAAATGCCGATATGGATTATGTATATGGCTTTAAATTTTGCAATGAAGGAATGATGCTCGGTGATAAAGTTTTTGATATGGATAAAAACGATAATATACTGAACAAAATAAAGGCTCTAGAAATGACAATAATAAAATAAACGGCTAATAAGAGCCAGCCCGCATAGGTAAAGGCGCGAGTAAATACAGTTGTTTAGATTAAACTACTCTTTATTATATAATTAGACGTTATATAATTAGAATGTCGTACACGGGAATAAACAAGCTTAACAAGTATATTCAAGTACATAAAGACAAACAAAACAACGAGTTTCGGAAAAATGTTGTTTACAAAATCTCGTGCAATAATTGTGATGCCTCATATGTGGGCCAGACCCGTAGATTTTTAAAAACCAGAATGAAAGAGCACCGCAGCCATATTAATAGGAACACATCGCAACGGTCAGTGATAACGGACCACAGATTGACGAACCACGAATTCGATTGGGAAAATGTAAAAATTTTAGACGAAGAACCGATTTTAGCGAAAAGACTGCTGTCAGAGATGATATACATAAAGAGACAGAAGAACAGCATTAATTTGCAGACCGACACGGAACAATTAGAACAAATTTACATTCCGATTATAGGTAGCTTACGGCCTGTTTAGATTTCTTATTCTTTTTTCTCTTATTGTTCCTTTGTTGTCCTTTTGTCATCAATAATCCAAATAACATGTTTATACGAACCACAGTTGTTATTTGACATTTATATCTGACAGTATAAATATTGTTATGATCGATGTGCGATGTGAGTTAAAGCAATTTCTCAGACTTGTGCGTAAGGATCTCGTGGCTTTCTGTGCGGCTCTGCGATTGTCTTTGGTGAGTTGCCTCTTATAATATTTTATAACAGCAATTGATATATTGCTATTCGATACAGCGATGTGCATTATTTGTCAATGCACATCCCGCTTCCTACCGGCGGGTACCGATCGGGAGGCGTCTCTAGAGGGGATCGCGGGGTAGCCTGGATGCCGCGTAGACACACTGCTAGGCGTATCATTTTTCGTAATTCAAGCGTACGTTTTAATTTCTTTTTTTGTATATATAATCCGATCACCGGTTTTTGGTTATAATGTTTCTCATGTCATGTAATTCATTTGTTTATACAGTTACTGAAGATGGCCCGAAGCGGGACCGAAACGTCTAATTATATAATAAAGAGTAGTTTAATCTAAACAACTGTATTTACTCGCGCCTTTACCTATGCGGGCTGGCTCTTATTAGCCGTTTATTTTATTATTGATAATATACTGATTGATGGATTAAAATACGTAGGAACACCAAATCTCTACGAGTTGATTTTCAAGAGAATGCCTGACGATGCAGTATACACTGAGGATGATTTGCATAAATACAAAAGTATATTACTGACAACAAATGCGCATAGACGTGGCAACAATATGCATAATCCTGTATTAGGTAACAAGGGATACAAATATAAATATATAATTGCACCAATAATCTCTGGTCATAAACTTGGAAAAGGTATAAACAGACCGCGCGCTATGACGCTAAGCGATAATAAGATTGATTACGTGCATTGGAATGATCCCAACGAATTGGTAGATCGTCTGCGATTGTTGGAAGCCTCACGTCAAGCCGGCAACAATGCTCACGACAATGAAATATTGTCAATTATCGAGGAACTTCGCGAAGCTGACATTATTATAAATTAACTATACGTCGACGATACGAGTCATTCTGTCGAAACTGTTGATATCGAAATGTCGATTAATAAATTTGGATTATCGCTGGGAACGCCGAGTAATTCTTACTATCAATGGAATGGATTACTAAGAAATTACGTGCGCGATAACGCTCTGTGTCAGACAGCCTCCGGCTTTGACGCAAGGTCGCGCAAAATACGACGTGTAGCGCAACCGAAAGCTGATAACGATGCTGCTAACAAACAGTACGTGGAAACGAGTGTCAAGCCTTTGAAAGATCGACAGGAAGAATTTGAAAAAAAAATAATCGCGCTTGAGACAAATATGCAGGTGCTACGAATAATGATTGATGAGATGCAGAAAATGTTTAGGTATACAACACGCGCGCCGATTACATCTGACTCAGCACAGTAGATAAAAAGTATACGTGAAGGAATTATCTCATTATTACGAATTATGTCTCGATCAACTATGCTACAAAAGAAAAACTCCTCCGAAAAACAGCAACTCGTTGAGGAATTGCATGCTCCAGCGAGAAAAAATTTTCCACGTAGACGCGTCATAGTACGCGGATACGATGATCTGTGGCAGGCGGACGTGGTCGAGATGCGTCCCTATGCACGAATCAACAAAGGTCACAACTACATACTAACAGTTATCGATGCGTTGAGCAAGTCTGCGTGGGCTGTACCGCTCAAGAATAAGAGTGGAAACGAAATGTCTGAAACGATTGCAAAGATAATTCGAGAAGATAAAAGATGCCCGAAAAATTTTCAAACCGACAGAGGAAAAGAATTTTACAACGCAAACGTGCAGAAACTGATGAAGAAACATAACATTAATCATTATTCGACGTACTCTGTCATGAAAGCCTCGATAGTGTAACGATTCAATCGTACTTTAAAGAACAATATGTGGAAAATGTTTACGCTAAATGGAAATTACAAGTGGATTGACGCATTACCTCGACTCGCTGTAGAGTACAATGCGCGAAAACATCGCACCATCGGCATGAAACCTATCGATGTTACCCCTGCGATTGCTGATAAACTTTTAAATACGGTATACAACAACGTAAAGATTGCAGCTCCAGCAAGATTCAAAGTAGGTAATTCGGTACGTGTGAGTAAGTTCAAGACCATCTTTGATAAAGGTTACACACCAAATTGGACCACCGAGGTGTTTAAAATTTTCAAAGTGCAGAAAACTAATCCAGCGACCTATGTACTCGAAGATTCGCGCGGAAATCCAATCGCTGGAGGATTCTACGAATATGAGTTACATCATGTTGCTAATCCAGACGTTTATCTCATGGAAAAGGTGATACGTAAAAAGGGTGATGAGGTTTACGTGAAGTGGTTAGGATTGGATAAATCACACAACTCTTGGATACATAAAAATAATATATTGTAAAATATTTATCTTTTAATATATATAAAATATTTATCTAATACATATCTATACACAATTGTATACTTTACAAAATATATATACATATAATTATTATTTACATGAATTATACATAATTTTATACATTTATTATTTACAACAAACATATATTTATTATTTACAGTGGTATTTTATAATGTCCCCATGGTAATGTATCAGTGGTTTCAGGAACAATATACCGCTTGTCGTCGTATGGACTTAGAGCAATTTTTTGCTCGCGAATGGTATACACTTCATGTAATTTAGATCTTATACATGACTGTTGGCGTGTCATTTCAATCTCTTCATTCAAACACCTCGTGTAATCGTCGAACGTTATCGTTCTCGCGACGACGTTACTCTTGACGTCATTGACCTTTTTTGTGTCCTTTTTACCATCCACTCGCAACGCGTACATTTTTGCTCTAAGCCCGACAAATTCAGTCATTATCGTACCGTTGTTTTCATCTTTCATTAGACCCGGTACCTTTTTATTCACAAGCGGTATACCGTACGCATTGTCTACTGGATAATCGCTCGTATCGAATTTGTCGACGTTGCGCTTTATATTCTCATACAAATCTTCACACTCGATGTGATAAATAAGACTGTCTGTGTCTGTGTACATTACTCGACATTTATCACGATACATTGGTAACATGTATTCGTGATGAAACTCATATAAACATGTTTTAGAAATGTCGAGTATACACATGCCAACGTAGATTAGTTTGTAAAATTTTACCTCGAGTTTGCGCAATTCAACGGCTATAAGATTTTCCGAAAATATGCTTCTGCTATGAAAATTTGGTTTCGCAATCATTGCCTCTGCACCGTACCTTCCACCCCAATATGTTAAGAGCTTTACATCGACACGATTACGCACGTTTTTCATCGTTTTACCAAATACTGCATTATTCATTAATTTGTATAAATTTTTTTCAAAATCATTTTTTGCAAGTGTTCTAAATTGTGTATTAAGTTCGATATAATTACGAAGCCACGGAGATTGCGTAAATTGTAATATACGATGTATTTTTGTAACGCGAAGTATTTTTGTAACCGTGTTGCATACATTGCTGCAGGTTGCGGTAGTGTATCACGTAACGCTTCTTATCATATAAGGTTGCTAGAAGCTTGTCCTGTCGTTTACCGGGTGGTTTGTCACGTGTCGGACAAAACGGTAGGTCAGCGTGCATATCGTGCAGATGTGGATATTCCAAATCTACTTCGAGAATGTAGCCTGTAGGTGAATCTAGCGCGATGGATGATACGTTAAAATCGGATACATCGTCGACCCATCGAAAATCGGCATAAGGCAATGGTTGACACATTGCCCATCCGTACAAATTATTTACATCGAAATACATGAGATACGATGATGGTTTGGATGGATCGTACGATTGCATGTACTTGTTATTAGCATGTGCATATCTGTTGGAGCATTGGCTTAGTCCACCGCGTATACCACGTTCGATAAACATTACCATGTCGATATCAGTAAGCAATTCGAACGTAATATTTGTATGCCTCAACATGGCATCCCACGTGTATCCGGGGATAGTAATATGCGGGGTCGAGTCCATAACTTTTAATGCAACTATCGCGAAAATTTTCAAAAATGTCTGCTAATAACAAGACATCAGTTTTTAAATACAAGTCGCTATATTCACCCAGCGTTCGAATGGAGAACTGCATCCATACATTCTCGGCGTGTGCATAATCGCTCTCGGATACTGTGTCACCGGTCAAGGAATTGTAAAATGATTTGCGCGGTGGTAAACATGTATCTTGAAGTCTTTCGAAACAGTCTATATATTCGTACGGAAATACACCCTTCCGTGTTAATAAATTGAAATTTTCAGTTGATAAATTTTGAAATTTCGATTTTAAAATTAAGAGTTTATCTTTATTCAAAAATGAAGCCAAATTGTCGAGACTGGTTGTAAGAAATTTATATGAATCGATAAAACGCAAGTTAATATTTCTGCAATTGATATGTCTGGAATTATAAGCTGTAAGTTTAACATTTTTTGTGAATGATATATATTTTTCTTTGGTTATCGGAAGTACATTGATTCTCCCTTTGAACGCTGTAGCTATTTCTTTAATTATAAAATGTGCGTCGTAACCGGATAAATTGTGAAATACTATTGGAATGCAAAAAGATTCTTTATAATTTAGATTACACCTTGAATGCGCGGGACCTCTGTACCGCCCGGTGAGGTGGCAATGATCGCGTACGCGTATATCATCTTGCGTGAATGGATGCGCGGGACCTCTGTACCGCCCGGTGAGGTGGCAATGATCGCGTATATCATCTTGCGTGAATGGTTTTTCACATATATGACAATGCGTTGCGCTATGAAATTGTTCAGACTCATCTGATGTCAAATTTATCATGGGGACATTAGTTGATAAAATAGTGTTTACATCTTGTGCTAAATTTTTAAGTTCTTTGGTGAACCATGATACGCAATCTACACCACGACGAGAATGATATACGGATAATGAATTATTGTACGAGCAATGTACATAATAAGCTATGCTAAATACTTTGTGATGTTGATATAAATTTTTCTCCTTATCTGTCTTCGCTAAGATGCATTCCAAGTCGGCATACACCACGAATGGAAGCCGCTCTTTGTTGTGGTAGTTTTCGAATGTGAGCCACTTGTCATCTCTCGGTAACAGGATAGCGCAGTCGTTCATCTCCCGACAGTCTACCATGTGTGACTGTAACTTGTTGTCTGAATGGAAGTAGTGTAAACATCTAAAAAAAAAAATGAATTTCATCTTTTAAAAAAAGTTTTTAAATTTTATATATTACGTTCTTATTAAAATATACGTACCGATCACAGATATATTTCATGTGTTCTTTTTTGCTCAATTGTGATGATACAAGCCGGGATAGATTCTTGATCCATGTGAAATGTCCAACGCTGTTGTTATGTGGATCTTCCACGTACAGCAAGTTGACATGCTTGTCTTCCTTCAGTTCACTGAGACGTATCGGGGCAATGCCCACGTTCCCTTCACCGCGTAGTATCAATGTGTATACATTGATTGAAATGTCGTTCGCATGTTCAAACCTTTTAATATGATTCACAGTCACTGGAAACTCGATGCCTTGGAGATTCAGCACTTTTGTATAATGCGGATAGGACGATTCCCGTTCCGTGTCTTTTTCAGCAGGATATAGAGCAGCAATCACCGCCCACGCGAAACAGGCATTGTCATTAGATTTCACATTAACCACTGCTCTTTTTAACATTATTTCCCGCGGTAATTTAATATAACATCCCGCATGCATTGGATTATATTTGTTTATATTTACAGTCAAATCGACTATCCGCGACAGTGCCCAACCGCTATCGCGTTCTTGAAATTCTTCTAGTGATGCTAGAGTGGGCTCGACAACGCGTCGCTCATACCACTCGTGTAAATCAAATGTCTGAAAAAGTTCATAGTTTCGCGTATTGATTGATTTATTTGCATGTTTATCACCCGCCACAAACTCACCGTTAAAGACTGTATTAACTTTCACATTAATGTGTCTTTCCATAACTTTTCGCACGTTCTCGAGCACGATACCGCTAGCATCCTCGAGAAATTGACGTGGTTCGATGTGGTTGTGATTGATGACCGCACCAGTCAATATGCGGTTCTCGAACGCTGTATCAATTTCACGCCAAATGAGCCTTTCTTCTCGCGCACTGCACCCGGCACCTGCATGTACGAAGCGTCTGCGTAGCAAATTCTTCAGACCTTCGAATCGTGCGATTCGGGCAACCAGTGATTGTCGATTTCCAATCGATAATCGTGGACGTTTGATTCGACTTTGATCTTCCAACGACTCGATACATGCATCGCATTGTGTCTCCCACACAATGTACTCTTCTACCGAATTCACTAAAGCAGCTTGCTCACATAGATTTTGCTCCTCCTCCATATTTCCAAAACTAACAAGATCTTGATGACTGCTATCTCGGAACCTCGGATGAAAATACTGATAGAGTATGCCTCTATACCATGATTATATATCTCCTTGTACTGTGAAGCGTCTCGTATCACATTTCAGCTAAATCTTTATTTCGCTGTTTGTTGCATGATTTCATCAGATTTCATTGATTCTTGCATTTTAGAGACAATGTCATCTCAAAGTCAAAAGTTTCACATTACACGCAGCTGTACATTGGCACGTGCAAAATTTAGATTACATCACACTTTTGCTTAAATTTTACACCGCGAATAGCAACCGTACATCGGCGCTTGAATATAACACATTATCAATAATCCCCTCCAGCAGCCATTTATTGGCGCTTGGATATAATACATCAGCAATAATCCCCTCCGCAATGCAATTTGCAGCATTGGAGAATTTTAATATAAAATAATTTAGTATTGTATCAACCACTTGTGTGAAAGGTTCATATTCTGCTGAAGGAAGCAGCATGAATTACTATGTTCCAATTCAGGATGATAAAATTCCAACGAAGAAATGTAACAAGTAGGTTTCGATAAAACATTATATATTTTATATTTTTCCTTATAATTTATTAAAATATTTTTATAGCATTTCATCCGAGCCTCGTCGTGCGGTTCGTATACTTGGCAGAAGATACGCCTTAACCGCGACATCATATAAATATTTGGAGATTGGAATCAGTGTCGGAGCTGTATCATATGTGGAATTAGTTCTTGGTGATAATAGAGGCAATCAAATAGTATTGTCTTTTGATACATGGAAATCATTGATGCAGAAACGTATGGAGATTGAACGACTTTTACAATCACCTCAAACTCCTTTATGGATTAGAGATCTAACAATCGAAGTGGTTAAAATGTCAGATTCGGAAATCGTAAAAATTGCGTCGCATGATGGTAATTCTTTGTACATGAAGCCATCGACAATATTATACTTATTCGATTTTGAAAAATGTATCAATCATATGTATTTCTGGTTATGTGAAAATACACATATTGTTAATGAAAAGTTTAAAAAATTTGCAACTATTTTACAACGCAATAATATCAGTAATTTATGCGATGTTGCAAAAGCTATATGTGAAAGTGATGCGTTTGATAGCGAATCGCTTGTAGATTGTGAATTATTAACATGTGCTGTAAATGATATTTTTCACGATGCTTGTAACAAATAAATTACTTTTACAAATTTAAATTGTGAATTTTATTAACTCTTTCCCATCACGTTCTATATGTATGAATAAGAACGGTGTGATGTTTGTGTATAGTCAGCAGATTTTTGTCTATATTACTTTTCTCAACACATTCTACTAGAGATGTAGAAAAAAATGATGAGTTAGATGATACGTGATATTGCAATTAGAAGGAGATATGAGATACTGCTGTTGGAAGGAGACAAGAGATGTGAAATTAAACTATATAATCCGGAGGAGCATGCAACATTAGTTTGTGACCGTCTGTTAGGTATGGAAGAAGTTATTCTCATCGAAGATGGAGATGTCATTCTCTTCGAAGATGATGTTATGGTGATAGATGTTGTGGAAGAATCATCTGACGAGGATCACATACTTTCTGAAGATTATGAGACCGATTGTAGTGATGATTTCACTGAAATAAGTTGGAGGATTTTAAACAGTGCGGAAATTAATACCTTAAATGATGTGAAGAATATGTGTTGCATATATTTTTATTATCAAACTGGGAGAAATGTTAAATTTTGCACTTCGTGTTTTCTACGATTAACTGACATGTTTTCACGTATTCGCGCTGTACGAGAACATTCAACTGATATGTATGGTGTAATTTTAGGACAATTTTGCAGCGAGTGTGGCACTTCGCTACATCAAATAATGTTGTGCAATTTGTGCCCCATTTGCGCACGATAAACTATTAAATTTGTGTGAGTGTTATAGACTGAAAAAATTTCTACAAGTATGGATGAAGATTTATTCGATGATGATTACACACTTTCCGAGGAGGAACGCATTGCGCGATTGGAAAAATATCTGTGGGCACTATCCATTCGCATATACATTTGCAAGAATTCAGACCTGTATGAGTTCTGGGAACACCTATACAACAAGTGTATCGGTTGGTTTCAAAAACAACTTCGGATTCCTTGCGAACATTATGGATTCCTGGAAGCTCGAATCTCACGACTCGAAAATTTAAGGAAATGGGTACGCAGACGTGTCATACGTGAGGATGTTAGTGTTCCGGCAATATCGACAAACACTCCGCTGAATTCATTTGTGCAAGAAATACAATGTCGAGAAATTGGTTTAAATAAATCTCGTACAATCATGTTAGAACGACGTCTCAGGTATTTATAATTTCGAGTCAAGTGGATGGTCACCAAACAAATAATGCTAATTGTGAGTATACCTATTTTAATGTATAACATAATAACATTACTAATTCGATTTTGTCTTTTTTCTGTTTCAGAAGGAGCTACGTAGTTATAAATTATATATATATTTTAATCTTTATATTATAATTTTAATATATTTTAATTTTATATATTATAATTTTAATATATTTTAATTTTCATATTATTCTTAAGAAACACACACACACACAGAATTGTAATATACACATTTTGTTGAATAAATATATGTCATTATTGGAAAAAAAATTTTTATTTGTGTTTATCCTCTCTCTCCTTCTCCCTTACGAATGCCTCTCGTATGTACGATATCTCTCGCGCGAACGTCTCTCTCTTGCGCGTTATCTCTCCTCCTCATTGCGCTATCTCTCTCACGCGAACACCGCTCTCTCTTGCGCGTTATATCTTCTCCTTTTCCCCATTGCACTATCTCTCTCTCGCGCGAACGCCGCTCTCTCGAGAGAGCGTTACCTCTCTCGCGGTCCTACACCTTCCCCTCCCCGCGGACCAGCCGGACTCGGTCTTACACCTTCCTCTCTCCCCGCGTGACGTCATTCCCCGCGCCAGCGGATACCCCTCCGCGCGTGACGTCATTCCCCGCGCCAGCGGATGCCCCTCCGCGCGTGACGTCATTCCCCGCGCCCGCGGATACCCCCCTGCACCTCACCCCCCCTCAGAGGACCTGCGTTAGAACCCGCTCTATTTACCTACTGAAATATAATCAATTAACCTCGGGGATACTCGTATATTTAACCGAAATTATACTCGGATAATACGGCCTTAAGGGCCTCGACAGATTATATAATATGATAACACGGAGAATAACAATCTCGCGGATTCACGCGAGTATTCGAGAGCGACGGAAGAAGTGTAATATTTTACGCGACATATACAATTTCGATAGCACGCAGTACGAAATAATCGACAACATTAAATACGCGCAATAGGCAGAGCGGTTTCGTGTACGAGCTCGCTAGACACAAAAACTTATTCAATTACGATAACAACAATGAAATAAAGACGAAAGCGATAATTCTAAACTGTCGGCGGCAAATGATCTCGGGAGAGAGAGTACTCACGCGGATCCTTTGGCTCAGATGAGTCGGTTCGCCGATCGATCGCGTAATTACTCGAAGCGACAAGAATTACGGAAATTACATACAAGACCTTACTTACGACAGCGATGACTCAATGGCGCGACTCATCTGAACCTTATTCTTTACTTGGCTTCACAATTAGGCGACGTCGGTCTCACCGGTAATATCTCATCGTAGACTCGTTATTGTACGCAGCGAAAAATGGGCCTCCGCTCCATACGCCAGTCCGCCGAACAGTGACGAACGGAAGGCCCGCAGGAGTCACGCCGGCACATTAATATTTGATAAGGCCACGTGTGGCGCTCCCATATTACGCAGGGCCGTGGCGCGGCCTTGATGATCCTCGCGGCCTTCGCTCCTTTTATTTCAGGCCCTCGATTTTCTTGTCCACTTTCCTTTTCCTCTAGGCTCCGGAAAACGTCTCTCGCGGCAGTATACGGACGTACCCGCCCCTCCTTGTCCTTTATTTGCATAACGTTTTTCCGATCGATTTCTTCTTCGATCGCTTTCCATAATGCCAGGAAATTCACAGGGCCCGTGTATCGGGCACAGTGCCGTCTCTCCGTTTCGGGGCTCGCACGCTTCTCGCACACGAGTGGCCTTTCCCTGGGATGTTTCCTCAGAGCCTGTGAATTGCAAGGATTTAAAAGGCGGCAGCTTCCGTTCTTTTCTTTAATGCGGTAATTCGGTGTAAAGTTTAGTGGTTCTTACCAGACGTGCTCTTTTTTGCTGTGTCGGGGCCTCCCCTCGTTCTCGATGTTAATTGTGCCTCTCTCGCCGCCATCGGATGAGATCCCGTCGACCGTATGCTCTGGCCACCGTAATCTTATTCTAATTTTCTAAATACTACATGGTAAAATGGCGAAAATCGCGGGATCGCGTCCGATCCCGCGTTCAGGCCGCGCTCTCTCTCCCTAAATCGAGAGAGCGAAAGCTCGCGCGACCGATCCCGGCCGGGCTTATCAGCCCTTGTGACGAACGTACCAAATGTCACGTCATAGTACATATTATATATATTATTTATTAAATATTTTTTTAATTAAAAAAATATTTAATAAATATCATATATAATATGTAAAAATAATGTTAAAGAAAAATGTGTGTGTTGTGCGTGCGTGCGTGCGTGTGTGTCAATAACATGTGTAATGAGCAACCCAAAAATCCTCTATAACTTAAGCCACTATAAAGCACTTCAATTTTTTCAACCTTGTTGCTGATTTGTTTAAACTGTTTATTGTTTGAATAATTTAAAACAATGCACTTTACAAATTTAATGCCATATTTATATTCACTTACCCGAATAACTCTTATAACATATGGTCACTGTACTGTATTTTTTCAATGTTTTTGCTAATTTGTTTCAACATTTTATTAAACAAATAATTTTGCAAATCTTTACATTCATAATTAGCGATCTAAAAAACTTCTATATCTTGCATTAAATTTTATTTCTTATGCATTTTTGTTGTACTTATAATGGTAAGGGGTTGAATATTGAAGGGGTATTAACTACCCGTAAAACCGCTTATGGGCACAAATGAAAAAATACGGGTCAAATATTTTTAGTAGTTCTACATTTGTGCCAAATTTGAAACAAATCGGAGTGTAACACTTGGATAGGTTTACTTGTTAGTAACGTTGCTGCTATGCCTGACGAAGCAACAGTTAAAGCTATTTTACCGGAAGATCTAACTTTGGCTAATATAAGATTTATGAGGAATGTCTTGCCAGTACCTCCAGAAGCGTCGATGAAAAATACCTTTCCTTCGTTGTAGTCGACGCTATACAGTATCATATTAAATGCTTGACGTTGGTCCGGCACTAACTTAGGGTAATTTTCTTCGATGCAAGCATTTAATTGATTATTGTCATATGGTCGTCTCAGTGTTGCTTCCAAAGGATTTGGTTTAAACGATTAGATGGCGGTAAACCAAATTCAGTTAAGTTTTTACCATTTAACTCTAAAAGTTTGTCTTCAATTTTAATCAAACCTTCATTGTAAATATTTTCTGTGAATGGCATAGTAAAATCGTTATTTTGATGACGTGTCCTGTTTAGTATATCTTCACAAAGATCTTGTTTAAAAGTTTCCCATAGTTTAAGTGGTTTAGATGGCTGGCAAAATAATAATATAATAACAAATAACTCTCTTAATTTAAGGGCAGATTGAGAAACTACTGCATCCCTTATAGTATTTCCTTAATGTTCGTCGTTTTCTAAAAGACTCCTGTCTCTGCAAGCCGCTTGGTATGTTTTTTTTATTTCTCCATTTACAGTCCTTAAAGATTTAAATGACGTAGGTCCACGGACATGGTGCAGTAACATCCGAAGGTAAAAGCATTCTGATTGATTTGGATGTATATTATAAACTTGTCCTATTGCAGTCTTTTTTACTCCGGGATACCCTTCGACATTTTGCCCTCGTTTCCTTCGAGTAAACTTGTTATTGGCTCACGTGTAATATTGTGGGACTTCATGATAGAGCAATGTCTTTGCAAAGTCATCTGAGTTACACAATTCTAAAAATGCTGTAAGTGTAGTTTTTGATGGATTTTCAGCTACTTGGCGCATGTTATTTGACATAAAGTACACCCTCTGTCCATTTTCAAGATGTACTGCTAAGTGCACTACTGTCGGATATCTCTCATGAATAGGAAACTCTAATAACCGCCACACAGCTTCGGATGTGCTTATGTAACATCCATTCAAATAATTTTCAACTTCATCATGTTTGTTTTGTACGGATAACGTGGCCTGATCTGAGCCTTTATTTATATATTTGCATATATACTTTATGGCCTGAACTGAGTGGCAATATTCAACATTAATATGAGCTTCAAAATATCGAAATAACACGGGAGAGTAGGGAACGACCCATTTATTGTCAACAATAATCGTTTTTCCGCGAATATTTAATGTTGCAATATATCCACCATGGTCAGGATCCCTCCGCCAATACATTGGATAACCGTCGTAATAAAACTGTGAGGATATCTTTTAGAACATATCCCATTTTTCATGCAGGGAGAGGATGTATTATATTCTCCACATGGTCCATGGATCATATTTTTTTAAATAATATCATACAAAATGGGATCTGTTTCCTTGTCTGATAGTTCTGCAATAATGACACTGTCAATTTCGTCTAGCTGTATTTTTGATTCAAGCCATATGAGAATATGGCTATGGGGTATTCCGCGTTTCTGCCATTCAACACTGTACATATAACATTTAATCGTTCCAAAAATTTCATTTTTTGTGAGCAACTTCAACAATTTTTTCTGTTTTAAATGGAACACCCTTGAAATAATATCGTGTCAATGAAAAAAGCGCTGTCCGGGATACAATTCTTCTTTTATTTCTGACCACTCAGGATTACATGTAAAAGTGATAAACAAATTAGGTCGGCCATGGTTACGGACATAGGTCATAGCATCCTGAGTTTTTTCATGCATGTAACGCGGAGAGCCGGCAAATGACGAAGGTAATATCACGTATTGACCAATATTAGCAGCTTCTACGTTTGCGTTCTGGTTAACAGTATCTCTTAGATGTATATAGTTATCAGTTCGTAATGTTCGTAATGTATCAATTCGTTTTGTTGATTCCTTCGAATGAAGTCCAATCTTTCCGTAATCATTTTAGCCATCATATCGACACAATACTAATTAAAAAAATTTCCAAAATAGTGCAGGGTATTGAAACTATTTGGCCTGATCATTAATCTGTATGCGTAGAACTGCATACATGATACGGTTTTATTTCGGGAATTTTGCTGTGAAATTGTAACGTAGTAACCATCTTCTTCTCTAATAAACATCAAATGATATTGTAGAGGATCGTAAGCACGATGTAGTTCTGAGACTCTTTTTAGTTGCCCATCCCTTTGGTGTAGCACAATATCTCTTGGATCTTTATCTTCATCTTCTAATAGCACAGCAACTTTGTTCGTGGTAGGTGAATTGTAACGCCCCCTATGTTCATTTTGTGGGATGCGATCAGCGTGAATTATTAATCGTAAGTTATCAGTTATAGAACTATTTTCAAAATTGTATTTAAAACTGCGAATGTATATGTTGTTTTTATGTAATAATCTTTGCAATTAATTGATTAATTCAATTTTCAAATTTGAAGAAATATTAGATCTCAGTGAAAGTTGATCAGCATCTGAAATTAAATATATTTGTAGGTATTGTGGATTTTTGCCTTGTTCCGGAAATAAGCTACCAATTAAATGACACACCTGCCCTTGGATCTTGAAAATGGGCATGAAGTTTGTAACGTTGCTCTTTCGCGAGTTTCGCTCGGATTCGCTCGGTCGGGATCAGGGCTCGTGAAAGGGTTTAGCAAGACAGCAGACGTGGTGTACGTTTAAAAGAAAATGTTTACTCAAAGTAAATGATAGAGTGCATGTACATGTATGATGCGTGAGTATTTACAGATGCTCGAATTGATGTGTGTAAGATGCGCGTGTATCAAGCTTCGGTGTGTGTGTGTATAAATGTGTCGGCGGCGTGCATGTATAACAGTATATAGTGCGTGTATAAATGTATATATAGTGCGGATATAAATGTGTATGTAGCGTGGGTACAACTGTGCGTATAGTGTGCGTATAGACGTAGGTATAGTGCGTGTATACAAATATCTGTAGCGGGCGTATAAACGTGTATACAGGGTGACCCATTTTAACTTAGGCAGCCAAATAACTCGAAAAATAAGCACACTACGAAAAAATGTTTAGAATCAAAATTTCGTCATTTCGAGGGGGACGTACAATGACGTTAAAATGAGCCCCCCACCCCTCCCCCTGGGCGGTGAGGGGGGGCAAGTTTGAAATCTTAAATAGGAACCCCTATTTTTTATTGCATATTCGGAATCTTTGGCTAAAAACACATACAATTTGTCTGAAACATTTTTCTCGATTCATGATAGATGGCGCTGTAATCGACGAAATTCAATTTCTTCGATTTCTCTTACTGAGAACCCATGCTTACGATTCTGCAATAAATTAACAATAAAAATACCACGTTTTCATTGTTAATACTCGAAATTAGTCTTAAAACAAACTTCTCATTATTTTTTATTACTCATTAATTACTTCTCAAGAAACTGCTTTTAGCGTAACCTGCCCTTTAGGCAACTTGAATGGTCCAAAGTACCGAGACATTTTGGACTTTCCATCTGATGGAGTTCCTCTAAGTATCCCTCCAAAATTTTGTCCATTTAGTGCCAAAGTCACAAGTGTTTATGTATTTTTTTAACATTTGTACTCTGATAAAATTTTGGTAAAATGGCAAATTATACGCCTACAGAAGTAGTCGATATTCTTATAACCTTTGGCGAATGTGGTAGAAATTACAGACTTACTGCCCGTACTTATGCGGAGCGATTCCCAAATCGCCGCCATCCTACTGATCAACAAATTATAAACATTGAAAGGAGATCTCGTAATAATCCACTTCATCGCGAAAGGCGAAGGAATAGACTTCATAATAATAATGACCCTAGATTGCTCGCAGTTTTGGCTATGGTTCATCAAAATCCCCATATTAGTACCCGTCAAATAGAACGAGAACTGGGAATCCCTCAAACTACGGCACATAGATTGTTACGATCAGTCAATTACCATCCGTATCATATTACTCTGGTACAGGAATTAAGTGAGGCCGACTACGTACTCAGAGTACAATTTTGTAGATGGGCTCTTGAGATGTTAGATCAGAATCCAGATTTTTTTAGTAATGTTTGTTTCAGTGATGAAGCAACATTCATCAGCAATGGTAGTCTCAATAGGCATAATTGCCACTATTGGTCACCAGAAAATCCACATTGGTATCGTGAGGTGCTTAATCAACATCGTTGGAGTTTATATGTATGGGTAGGCATTTGCAATGGCCAAGTCATTGGACCTCATTTTTTTGAACGTCCAATTAATAGTCCAATGTATTTAGAATTCCTCGAAAATGATTTGCCAGCATACCTAGAGAATGTTCCCCTTGCAGTTAGACTAAATTTATGGTATCAACAAGATGGTGCTCCTGCTCATTATGCTCGTATTGTACGGATGTTTTTGAATCAAAGGTTCCCAAATCGGTGGATAGGGCGGGGTGGACCAGTTCTGTGGCCTCCGAGATCACCGGATTTGAACCCCCTTGATTTCTTTTTATGGGGATACGTTAAAGATGCAGTGTATAGTAAAGCTCCAACGACAAGATTGAATATGATGGAAAGAATAAGAAGAGCTTGTGAAGCTATAACTCCTTTAATGCTAGAAAATGTACAACGTAACTTTCGCTGTCGATTACTGTTATCCTTAGAAAATAATGGTGCACACTTTGAGCATCTCCTCCATGCGGAGAGAGCTGATAACAATGCAATCTTGCCTTAACTGGTTGGGTCACCACACGACCTTGCCTTCACTGGCTGGGTCACTACTTGACCTTGCCTTAACTGGTTGGGTCACCACACGACCTTGCCTTCACTGGCTGGGTCACTACATGACCTTGCCTTAACTGGTTGGGTCACCACACGACCTTGCCTGCACTGGCTGGGTCACTACTTGACCTTGCCTTAACTGGTTGGGTCACCACACGACCTTGCCTTCACTGGCTGGATCACCACACGACCTTGCCTTCACTGGCTGGATCACCACACGACCTTGCCTTCACTGGCTGGGTTACCACACGTTCAAGCACCCCGAATTGTGAGAGGCGAGGGGACTCACGTTAATCAAGCACCCCGAAGGGAACAGAAAACTGCTACGTCCACGACGTTGTTCCTGGGTTACGCTAAAAGCAGTTTCTTGAGAAGTAATTAATGAGTAATAAAAAATAATGAGAAGTTTGTTTTAAGACTAATTTCGAGTATTAACAATGAAAACGTGGTATTTTTATTGTTAATTTATTGCAGAATCGTAAGCATGGGTTCTCAGTAAGAGAAATCGAAGAAATTGAATTTCGTCGATTACAGCGCCATCTATCATGAATCGAGAAAAATGTTTCAGACAAATTGTATGTGTTTTTAGCCAAAGATTCCGAATATGCAATAAAAAATAGGGGTTCCTATTTAAGATTTCAAACTTGCCCCCCCTCACCGCCCAGGGGGAGGGGTGGGGGGCTCATTTTAACGTCATTGTACGTCCCCCTCGAAATGACGAAATTTTGATTCTAAACATTTTTTCGTAGTGTGCTTATTTTTCGAGTTATTTGGCTGCCTAAGTTAAAATGGGTCACCCTGTATAATGCGTGTACCTGGATTCGGTGTGTCGGTATCAGAAGGTATATTCGGTGCGTGATATGGTTTAAAGGTCCCGTCGTGTGTTGTTGTCGTGTCAGCTGTCCGGGCGCGCGGGGCGCTTGAGAGCGCGCGGCGCGAGAGAGCGCGAGGCGCGAGAGAGCGCGAGGCGCGAGAGAGCGCGAGGCGCGAACGTATCGTTCGATGCGGTTTGTGCTTCGGCTGCGTATTTGATTCGTGCTTCGGATGGTAGGATGCAATTAGGATGCAACGTCTGGACGAGATCGCTCGTCGGCGGCAGAGATCTCTCTACCCGCGGAGTTTTTACGATCGTTGCAGGTTGTTGTCGGATCTTTTATCGAAAGTGTCGAGATCTCTCGACAGAGACTGAGTTCGCTCAACCTCTGTACTTTCGGTTTAGGATTGTCAGGAAACTCTTGCAAGATGTGCCGCGATCACACGGCGGAGACTGAGTTCGCTCAACCTCTTTTATCTTGTCGAGAGCGTGTTCGGGATCGGATATCAGGTACTGTACGAGTACTTGATCGAGATCTGGAACGGAGTGATCTTCTCGGTATCGGATCGCCCTTTTTATACCGGGAAATTACCCGTTCGGGTAATTTCGGCGAAACTCGTTAGGCCCGATTTGTCTTTCGCCTAATCCGAGTAATTATCGGCGCGCGCTATCTTGGCGGCGTTCGGGCGGTGCGGCAGGGAGCGTTGCTCGGCGGCTTCCGTCAGAATTCGGAGCGGTTCGGAAGCGCCGAGACAACGGCCCTGGCTTTCGATCTCGTCGGCCGTATAACGGCGCGATTCGGTCGCGTTTCGAAAGAATAAAAAAGGGCGCATAGCGCCGCTGCATTTGCCCGGCTGGTGTTCGCCGGGCGGCAGCCTTCCGGCGGATCGACGGCCGGGTAAAACGATCGCTCAGGGGGGATCGTTACAAGTTGCTCTCACAGACTTGTTTAGCGCCAAAAGACGTCATCTGGAATACCATGTTATATGCTCTAATGTTATTTAAAAAGTCTTTTGATAATGGACGTAACCCTAATAAGAGGTCTTTAATCAGTTGAGGTGGTTCTGAAATTTCTGGAAGCATTACCTTTCCTCCGGCACAATAAAAGCCGTTTGGTTCTTCAATCCATTTTTTCGCATGGCAGTTTGCACAGACTTTATCCATTTTACCCATTTGTATATCCGTTTGTTTAGCATAGTCAATGTTCGGATCATATGCGAACGCGGATCTTGAATTGCGTAAATTAATGCAAGTTCGTATTCTGGAGTTAGCGGCACGTTCACGTTGTTCGTTAAGTCGCTGCGACCTTTCGACACTCGACTCACGTTTTTTTTTTAGACATATGTAAACTTGACTGTTGTAAACGTATTTCTCTCTCATCAGAATCTTCCACAGCTTGTCGAGAAGAACATGCTAATATATTTTGAGAGAGCCGAGCTGTTCGTGCTTCTTCTGTTTCGTTAAGCCTATTTAAATGCATACGCCTGGTATCAGAAGTTTTTTTAGACAGCTGTGATTTTCTTTAAGGCATTTCGAATTATTAATTAAATATTTACACAGAAAACAAAGAATCTCTATTTCTATAAATGTTATTTGAATGCTTGAAAAGAGTTACTACACGTTCGCTTGAAAAGAGCTACTACACGTACTGCCTGCTCGCGCAAATGCCGACGCGATGTTCTATCACTGATGCCAGGGATGCTTCGATATAATCAACAAAATAATTTTCATAACTTAAGCCTGTGCAAGTGAGATAAATTAAGACTCATTAAGCATAAAACATTATTAGACCTCTAAAAACATTATAAGAGTATACGCACAATTTTTTTTCTCTAGTTACTATCCCAAAAGAAATTTTCTATACTCTTTGATCGCCTTACATGCTTCCTGTGACCATTTCTTGACTACGGAAAGACAGTTCGCCGCGAAGCCATCTATCGGTGTAATGGCGGTACTAACTGAGAAAATGTAAAGCTCTCGCGAGAAACGAAAAATGCTTGCCGTGCGTTTAAACAGATCTATAGTAAGCTTTTTTATTGTTTTTACAAAAGACAAATATAAAATTTATTTATTACTTATATATTCAGGGTTATATTTTAAATAATGTGTGTCCTAAAATTTGTGATGTTAATCATAGATTTAAACCTACACAATCGTCAATGTATCAACTAATTTTATTAATTTTTTTAAATTTGACTAAAATCATTAACAATTTAAATAACTCAATTATAACTTTTAATTCTTTAAATCAATTATAATAGAATAACACCGATTTATATCTTTAAAATTCTTGAGATGTCTACAAAGTTTCATCAAAAAGTCGGTTGTTAAATTAGAATATGGAGCTTGAAGAACACATTCTTTTAGGACTTTGCACACGTTCTTTTTTACTGCTCGGCTTGTAGACGTTGCAGCACGACGGCCATAGCCTATGTTACTCAGGAAGATCTAAGCTATCCACCAGTGAAAGATTTTTTCAAATCGGTTCAGTAGTTTCTGAGATTACCCCGAACAATGGAACAAATTTTATCTCTTTATATATTAGTATAGATATAACCCTAACACAACTCTGAAAACGTGCTACACTGTCAAGCACAAAGAACGTTATGAGGTTAAGATGGAGAACGAGGCGCGGAAGTGACATAGAGGGTACTTCCACTTTTTTAACTCTGAAACTTGTGGCGCTGTAGCGGAAAGTAGCGGTACTACATTATTATTCCTAGAACGAGGCGGGAAATATAATTAATGATTTGTTATATACTGAGAGAATAATTTGTTACTAAATAGAATATATATACATACCACTTATTGCTAGTACTCTAGCTACTGATTTTGATTCTTCATTAGTCCGGAAATCTTTTCATGTTAGACTCACAATCGAGTTTACTTTTTGTTTGTATTTCGGTACGGTGGATAAAGGAATTATATCCTTCTGGGCACTTTTTATCCATATCAATGCAAATTGTTTTTTCGTGGCATTATTTATTTCACAAATAAATTCACAGTTTGAATAATGGATATTGTACGAACGAAATGCAAACGTAAATTAACACTTTGCACTGTAGAACATATATCAATAAAAAGGGAATTGAGCACTGAGCCTGCACCGATCCAAGATCTGTGCGAGAGAGGAAGGAAGGTAGTGCTCACAATCGTTCGCAATGTGCATACACCGATATCGTCGTTGCCAACGTTAAATAACAATCCCATGGCAACCACAATATCAGTGCATGGGCATTAAAAAAAATGTCTAGAAAACCATTTCAAGAATTAAGAAAAACTCAAAAATATAAACGTTTAAATGAGTTCTTAACAAATGCAAATGACAATAATAAAGCGAATAATTTTTTGGAACCGAAACTTCCAAATCAAATGTAAGTATTGTTTATTTTCTTCAATCACACAATAATCTCAAATTATTTAGTTATATTTATTTAGTTATATTAAATATTATTTAGTTATATTAAAATTACTACGCATGAAAAAAAATATTGTGTAATTAATTATCACATACATACACAATTTATGATTTAAAAAATATATTTCAGATCTAAATTTTAATTTGTATTAATATATTTGTAAACTTGATCATTATAAGAATATCATATCACTTTTTAGAAATATAATATTCAATGAGAATGAGGAGGACGCAAAAGTCGAAGAAGGAGATGATACTGAAGAAGAAAGAAATCATACAGAAGATGAATCAGATAATTCAGAAGAAGAAGAGGAAGCAATAGAGGAAGAAAGTGAGGAAGAAGAAGAAGAGGAAAATATTGCTGAAGGAATAGGAAATGATCATGATGACATTGAACATGGGTATGCACGTTTATATTTTAGTGCTCCATTAAATGTCTCTCAGAGTATGCTGTTAATTTTGACACTTGCTATTTGTCATAATCTTAATATGTCATGTCTTGCTGATATAATAAATGTCATTAATTTACATTGTCCAGCACAAGGTTTAAAAAAAATTCTATTTTTAAATTTAAAAAATTCTTTTCTCTTAGGAAATCAATATAAAAAAAAAATTATTATTGTGCCACATGTGATCGCGAATTGAAAGATGTCAATAATATTTGCCCATTATGTACAAAACAAACAAATTCTTATTTTATTCAAATGCCTGTTATCGAACATTTAAAAGAGATGTTAAGCCGAGTTGAATTTTATAATAATTTACAAGGACTTCAAAGGCCTTCAAAGAATTTCAAAGACCTATAAATCAAAATGATATATCAGATATATATGATGGCTCTATATACAGACATTGGATGGATAATGGTTTTTTGAAAAATCCTCATAATTTTTCCTTAAGTTGGTATACTGATGGAGTACCAGTTTTTAAATCTACCCAAATTAGCATGTGGCCTATTTATTTAACTATTAACGAATTACCCCAGCAAACACAGAATATAATTGTTATGTAACACAAAAATAACAGGTGATATAACTGCTGTTATGTGTTATTAATGTTGAAATGACATAATTTCCTCTTATAACTGCAATGAAATTATATTTTATAACTGTTTTATTGTTGTGTTATTTACTGGTTATTATTATTATAACACCAATATAACTTAAATATAACACGTAATATAACAAATATTATGTTATCGTTACTTTGTTGTTATACAACGTGTTATATAGAGATGTTATATTTATGTTATATTAAATATATTAAAACATGAATATAACATATACATTTAAATTGCTCCCGCCTTTATTGCTAATATTTCTGGCCGCCATTGGCGCCCTCGCGTTCTTTCCCTTTCATCGTGCCAGTCGCGTGTGGAAAAGTTCGTGAAAGTATTACTCTCTTCATCCAAGGTAATCCTTTATTAATTTCTAACAGCAATATTAATTAAAAATATTCAAAATAAGTATATATTATTATTTAAAAAAATTAATATTCTGTAACTGATTACAGTTAGCCTATGCATGTGAAATAGTGTAGTAGAGATTATGCATGCAAAAATCGCCTTGCAAGAATACAATGCCGGATCATTTTCACTTCTGCGGAACATTTAGAAATGTTTTTCATTATCAAACGAACGAAGCACTAAAGATAATTGATAATGAAAAGCTCCGTAGAAGTGGAAATGACCCGGCGTTGCATTCTTGCAATGCGGCTTCTGCATGTAGAATCTATCACACCATTTTACATAGATTTAATTGCAATAAGTGAAAAATATATACTATTAAATCATTAATATTTTTGTGTTACATTGCAGCAGTCTGTAAGTGGCCTTTGAGGTATATACATATATATATACGTGTGTATATATATTGGGTAGTGCAGAATACGTTATGTGCAGAGTACGTTGGCAGTGGATATTGTAATTAGGTATGTATTAAGGCAAATAATAGTTTATGCATGTGAAATGGTGTAGTAGAAGTTATGCATAAAAAGTCGCCTTGCAAGAATACAATCCTGGATCATTTTCACTTCTGCGGAACATTTTTAGAAATGTTTTTCATTATCAAACGAACGAAGCATTAAAGATAATTGATAATGAAAAGCTCCGTAGAAGTGGAAATGACCCAGCGTTGCATTCTTGCAATGCGGCTTCTGCATGTAGAATCTATCACACCATTTTACATAGATTTAATTGCAATAAGTGAAAAATATATACTATTAAATAATTAATATTTTTGTGTTACATTGCAGCAGTCTGTAAGTGGCCTTTGAGGTATATACATATATATATACGTGTGTATATATATTGGGTAGTGCAGAATACGTTATGTGCAGAGTACGTTGGCAGTGGATATTGTAATTAGGTATGTATTAAGGCAAATAATAGTTTATGCATGTGAAATGGAGTAGTAGAAGTTATGCATACAAAAATCGCCTTGCAAGAATACAATCCTGGATCATTTTCACTTCTGCGGAACATTTTTAGAAATGTTTTTCATTATCAAACGAACGAAGCACTAAAGATAATTGATAATGAAAAGCTCCGTAGAAGTGGAAATGACCCAGCGTTGCATTCTTGCAATGCGGCTTCTGCATGTAGAATCTATCACACCATTTTACATAGATTTAATTGCAATAAGTGAAAAATATATACTATTAAATAATTAATATTTTTGTGTTACATTGCAGCAGTCTGTAAGTGGCCTTTGAGGTATATACATATATATATACGTGCGTATATATTGGGTAGTGCAGAATACGTTGTGTGCAGAATACGTTGGCAGTGGATATTGTAATTAGGTATGTATTAAGGCAAATAATACACTGACGGAAAATGAAATCCCAAGTTAAGTAAAATCACCTTTCTGTTGGGATTTCATTTTCTGTCAGTGCATATTTGTTGATATTTATTATAGCAATAAGTATGTACCTGTTACATTATAAATATTGAGAAAAATTAAAAAAGTTGACAATTTTTAAAAGTGCAGTACATCAAAATGCCAAAGGACTTTCAATATTTATCGAAAAGACGAAAGAACCAATTGATTAATTGTGAATTAAATTATTATAAACGTTACAAGGTATTGCATTTATCTGATTCGGATACAGCATCTAATTCAACAAAAAGAGATAATGATACTTTCACAAATGTCAATGACACGTTTGATAAAATTGAAACTTTGCCTCAATGTCTTAATGAGGAGAGCGAATCAAATATGGAATCACAGTCTGATGCAGAAAGTAATGAAGAAAATAGGGTTGAAACACAAAGTAATATTTCTGAAATCAGTAATATATCTGATTGTTCTAATAATGGTTTACGTGAAGATCTGCAGAGATTAATTGTTGAACGAAATATTGTACATAATACTGCTAACGAATTACTTGTTATTTTGAGGAAACATGGCCATATAGATTTACCTTCAGATGTTAGATTGTTACTTCAAACACCACGAAATGCATCCTTAAATATAAAATCTCTTGGTGGTGGTAGTCATGTTCATTTTGGTATTTCTTCTGGTCTAATACGATCCATACAAGTATATTCCAAATTTATAAAGGGAAATAAAATTAAATTAAATATTAATATTGACGGTTTACCACTTTCTAAGAGCTCAGGGAGTCAATTTTGGCCTATTATGGCATCCATAGAAGGTATTGATATTTATACATTGCCTTTTATTATTGGTGTTTACCATGGTATGAGTAAACCTAATGATGCAAACGAATTTCTTCTGGACTTTGTTAACGACTTCATCCTTCTTTCTCAAACTGGCATTATTGTTTCCCCCCAAAAATATGCAATTACTCTTAATGCAGTATTATGTGATGCCTTAGCGAAATCATTTATTAAATACACAAAAGGCCATACGGGGTATTTTTCTTGCTCTAAGTGTACACAAGAGGGTGATTTTGTGTGCAACAGAGTAGTTTTTCCAGAAACTCAGAACATCTTACGTACAAATGATACGTTTACAAATAGATTACAAATTGAACATCAAATAGGTGATTCCATATTAGAAAAGCTTGGCATTGGCATGATAACCCAAATATCTCTGGATTACATGCATCTTGTATGCTTGGGCGTTGTAAAACGATTACTCCAATTATGGCCCAGACAACATTATTACGTCTTTAAGGCGTCTAAAAGACGTCTTCAAATTACTAAGCCGTCTTATAGGATTATCCGAAAGACGTATTTATGACTTATTTAAGACGTCTTATGTCCCGATTTATGCCGTCTTTAAGATATTATTTTAAGATGTTTCTAAGACGTCTTATATTCAATTTAAGACGTCTTATATTCCAATTCAAAACGTCTTTAAGACGTCTTATTTTTATTTTTAGGACGTTTTTTGGGATATTTCGGTCGGTAATACAGTGTGTATTTATTAATTGTTTATTTATTATATTTAATTTTAATAAATAAATAACAATAATTGTTTTATATTTTTAATATTTTATTCAAGCTTTATTCTTACATAATATAAATTATATAATATATGCATGCATTAACATTTTTTTTTTTGTTATAATTAATTCTATCGCTCGCGTGCCGCAACCATTCCTGAATAACCTTCTGGACTTCGAACATGCTGCATTTATCGGTGTCCGAGATATATCCTGAAATAAAATTAAATACAAATTATAAATACAAGATTTAAGCAACTATAAATGTGTATACATTATGTATATACATTATTATGTATATATACATATAATTATATATATATTTATATATATATATATATAGTATATACATTATTTATTATTATAATTAAATATATTAAATAATATATTTAGTTATTTAATATCTGTTTGATTTTAGCATATTATTGATAATATATATGTTAATATCAAACAAGAGATTTATTACGTATCTTGGGTATAAGTTGCTCACGAAGTGAAAATTACAAAAGTAAACAGATATTTACTAGATTTCGACAAATGGGAGCATAGAATACATTTACACGGCATCCTTAGGCTGGATCCTCATACAGACACCGGCGCTTTGATACCGAACGCTTATAAATAACAAGAGTTATTTACTCCCACCACCCGTTTTTCACCAATAAGCGTTCGGTGTCAAAGCGCCGGTGTCTGTATGAGGATCCAGCCTTAATCGGGATTAATAACATTTGTCATTTAAGACCCATTTCTACCAACATCGGTTAACTTATAAAAAAATCGGTTAAATTATATCTTTGTCTCTTTTTAAGAATGTATCTGAATGTATCTTCACTTTTGTAATTTTTACCTCGTGAGCAAGACCCTGCGCATAATAGGAAAAATATTAGGAATAGATATTAAATATTAGGAATAGGAAATAGTAAAATCGAAAAAACTTTAATATACAAATACAAATTCAGGTATGAAGAACTAGTAAGAGCTAATAAAAGCTAGTAAGAGTCCTTTATACCCGAATTTGTATTTGTATATCAAAGTTTTTTCGATTTTATTATTTCCTATTCCTAATATTTAATATCTATTCCTAATATTTTTTCTATTGTGTGCAAGGCTCAAAACTTACCCAATATACATATAGGCACTCAGATATCATTTTCTATAAAAAAAAAATATATATATTTATATAGGTCCGTATTCAGAGAACGCGCTTACAACAATGTTAGCGCGTTCTAAATACGAATAACTTATATATATATATATATATATATATATATATATATATGTACACAATTTTTTAAATAGAAAATGATATATTATCAATAATCAAACAGATTGAAAAATAAGAATAAAAGTACAAAATTACCGATAATTATCGTTGCAAATCCTGTTTCTCGTATTGCTGTTGTTGCTTTTTGTCCTGTCCAGGACAATTGACGACATAAAGCATCTGTCAGGATGTATTTTAAAATGGTGCGCACTTTGTTGACATATGTTTTGCCTCCAATTTTCGCGATTTTATTTTTCTGTAACAAAAAAATATCATATGTACATTTAATTATAATTATATCAAATAAATTATATAAATTATATCACATGGCAATTGGACGTGTGGCAATTGGACGGTAATTTCCAATTCATGCGCAAACGTGCCAAAAGAGATTATAAGGCTCATTTCTACCAACTTTCTGCAACTTAATTGGCTCCAAACTTCTTGGTCCGAGAACTCGGACCGATTTCTAGTATCGCGGACATTGGCCTTAAGGGCCATGAATACCGGTTTAAGTTAATCGAAGTTTAGTCAAGTAATTATAGCTATTCCGTGCCACAATGTGTCAATGTGCCACGTACCCACGAAGTAAGAGATCTCTCTTACTTCATGCACGTGCCATTGTAGGAAGAAGAAAGAAAGAAGCAAAAGTAAGCAGAAGTCGAAGTGACTCTAATAAATGTGTGAAGATCATTATGTTAAGCGGTGTCTACAATAAGAATTTAAGACGTAAGAGGTAAAAGAAATTAATTAATTATATTTCGATTATTCTTCTTACAGTTCACTTCTTTTCATATTTTTTTCTACTTTATATCCGTCATATCTAACTTCTATTTACTAATTTTTTTATCTTTTTTTCTTCCTTTTGCTTTAAAGCGGTATCTACAATAAGAACTACAATAAGAATTTAAGATGTAAGACGAAAAGCCTTCTACATACAATAGAGAAAATATTAGGAATAGGAATACACGTATAATATATTAAGCATTAGGGGTTTACTGCACAATACAAAAGTACAAGCAATAAGAACAGGGAATAGAAAATATTTATCAATAAAAGCAAGAAATATGAAATATCTATTGGTATTTCCTAATATCTCTCTATTTTAGAGAAAAATGTTTCAAATGAAATATGTATATATAAGCTACAAGAATATGTAATAAAAAATAGGGGTTCTATTTTAAAAAATTAAGTTGACCTTAAAATGACTTCTAAATTTGACCTCTAGGTCAAAGTCAAGGTCACCATCAAATACATTATTTCAAGTCCTAAAACTTTCATTTGAAACATATTTCTCTAAAATGCTTAGTTTTCGAAATAAAAGAGGTGGACGGATGGTCTCAGACACCCTGTATAAAAGATATAAAAATGTATAAAATACTTACAAATTGTTTTCTAATTTCCTTGTCAATTTTTAGATCTGCTTCAAATTTCTGAAAATCCTCAAGTGTCGACAATGGAAAATTTGGCAATAGATGCGTTTCATCTACAACTTGAGATTGCGTTTCTGCATTGGTGGGTAAATTGATAATTGTATCCAATTTTCTCATTAAAGTTTTTTGTGTTGTACGGCATGCATCTATAACACAGAAAATGTTAATCTTATCTCAGCAAACATAGATATATAACATATAACTGATGTAACGATCCGCCCCGCAATCGTTTCCCCGGCCGTCATCCGCCGGAAGGCTGCCGCCCGGCGACCACCAGCCGGGCAAAATGCAGCGGCGCAATGCGCCCCGCTTAAACATGCCAAAGCGCGTTCGAATCAAGCCGTTATACGGCCGGCGATAGCTAACGCGAGGACCGTTGTCTTGGCGCCCCGAATTACGCCGAGTACCGACGGAAAACGCCGAGCGACGGTCCCTAGCGCCAAAAATAATTCGTAGTAATTATTTGCGCTCAACAAAACAATCGGGCCCGACGGATATCGCCGAAATTACCCGACTGGGTAATTTCCCAGTATAAAAGAGCGATCCGACGCCGAGAAGAGACACTCCGTTTTCCGCTCCGATCAGAGCCTGTACGGCACCTGAGACGAATCCGAGAAACCGATAAGCTTCTCTTAGAGAGAGAAACCGAGGTTGGGCGCACCCAGCCTCCGCCGAGAGTTTGCGGCATCTCCGAGGAAGCATCCTTAAACCTACCGTCGAATATACGAGGTCGGGCGCACCCGGTCTCCGCTGAGAGCTTTCAGCAAATATTCGAAAGATCCTATTTAAAACCCCGCGACGACCAGATTCAACGGGTAGGGAGTCACCTGCCGCTGACGGGCGTTCCCGTCTAATCGTCGCTCCCAGATAATATAAAACTCCATCCGACAATCCGAGCAACGCCAGAAATTAGTTTGTTAACGAACGATAAACCTAAGCACGCCGAGTTTCCCGCTCGCGTGCCTCGCGCTCTCGCGCCGCGTGCTCTCTCTCTCATCGAAGCGCTCTCGCACTCACGCGCCCGCGTGCCCGCACGTCCCGCGCCTACCGCACGCACGTGTATACAAGGCCCCGAGAGACGCTCAAAAACGCGACAACACAACTAGAACCGTCGTGCGAGTTTCCACGAACGTTAAATACCGACACGCCGCGTGCATCTAATGTAAGAACGGACGTATAATAAAGATTGCCACCGCCGTTCCCGCCGACCGTTGCAGTAATCTCCGATTGCACACGCACACCGTAACTCCGAACATTTATATACACGCCGCCGTACATACATGCACACACGCACACTGTAAATACGAACATCTACACACACGCCGCTGTACATGCGAACACACACACACACACACATCCGAACACACACACCGGGAATACGAATACACATCATCCACGTTACACACTTGTACATGCATTCTACGCTTAAATAAATAATTTTTATTTTTTTCACTAAACACAAGTCTACTGTCTCGCCGACCCTTTCTCGAGCCCTGATCCCGACAGAGCAAAATCCGAGCCGCACTCGCGAAAGTGGTGCGTTACACTATCATATATGTTATATGTAATAAAATACATACTACAACACGTATGGCAACTGTTATTTTTTGTTGATTGTTGTTCATCAATTAATTCATTATTATTTTTAAACAATTCATTACCATCTTTATTAGTATCAGATAATTCATTATCATCATTATTATCAGATAATTCATTATCATCTTCATTATTATCAGATAATTCATTATCATCTTCATTATATATTTCTTCATCCTGTTCATTATATACTTCTAAATTTTTATCATTTGGGATATATACATGAAATCCATCTAAAACTTAATATATTTTTTATTATTATTATAGTATATTATTTTGATTAATTCATATACAGGGTTTTCCATTTTATTGTCAGTCAAATGAAGAGTGTTGGCAAGGTCACGTGAAAATCACTTTCAATTTCTTAAATGGAACCTCCTATTTTTTATTACATATTCTTGTAACACCTATCTCAAGAGCTTTCCAAAACATTATAATTAAGTTATTTTTCCTTAAGTATTTTCCGAGTTATGAGGCTTGAAGTTTACAATAGTTTGACATAAAAAATAATCTTGTGAAATATTTAATTTTCGGTAAATCTTACCTTAATACTTTTATGTACAAAATAATGAGACCAATTAATTAGTGTGAAAAAAAACAATTGCCTATAAAAAAAGTATGTAATTTGCAACATATTTTTTTTTTAATTAACTATGTTTTCTTCACACTAATTAGTCTTATTATTCTGCGCATAAAAATATTAGGTAAGATTACCGATAACTAAATATATTACAAGATAATTATTTTTTATGTCAAATTACTGTAAATTTCAAGCCTCATAACTCGGAAAATACTTAATTATTCAAATTTCAAGTTCTGTAACTCACCCTGTATATATATATTTTTTTTATTGCAGATAATATTACTCTATATTTAAATATTATAATAAATTTATCTATATTATAATAAAAAGAAGATTAAAAGTATACAGACGAGAACTGCTATTTTGACAACGTGGTATGATCGTTGGCAATTAAAGTATACATACTGCCAAATTCTCCGTCATCATTATCATCATTATTAGCATCGTCATCATCAATATTCTTACTAGTGAATGCTTGTATATTAGTGGAATTTAATACGTGAGTATTTTTTGTCATATGATCTACAAAATATATATGAGATTTAAATTTTTTTTAAGAATATTTTATATAAATTATTTATGTTTTTGCAGATATTGAAATGTAAAAAAATTAAAATATATTTTAAACATAAAATAACTTAAAAGAATTGATATGAAAAGGAAAAATTGATAAGAGAAGAGGAAAGTATACGTACTGTTCAATTCGGCAGTATTACTTATAGTGCTCAAATTACTGGATGGAACATAGGATGCAATAGATGTTGAAGTATGGTAAGATTTTTTTGTTATATCTATATGATACATTTATATTATTAATCTTTAATAATATATTTTATGAACAATGAAAGACATAAATATCAAGAAATAGTAACATATAATATCAAATTATTAAAAATATTTTTGTCGCCAGTGAAGTAAAAATCAAGAGGTTTATATTACGACCCAACTGGCTTAAATGATCTTTATTAAATTGATTAGACACACAGACTACGTTTCGACCTTTGATTTAGGTCTTTTTCAAGTTTTAATTATAACATAGTATAAATTCACATATTAACAAGTTAAAAAGTGTCAACTAAACGTTTTATCAGGAATGATGACATAGCACAAACTGAACGTTTAGTGAATTTATACTATGTTATAATTAAGACTTGAAAAGGACCTAAACTAAAGGTCGAAACGTAGTCTGTATGTCTAATCAATTTAATAAAGATCATTTAAGTCAGTTGGGTTGTAATATAATAAACCTCTTAATATAATATCAATTATCATTTCTGACTCAACAATATAACTATGATATAACTATGATATAACATGTCTTGCACGTAATAGTTACATAATAAGAATTAATGAGTGGGAAATTTTAACATTCGTGATGTTAATATTGTTTGCTTTAGGACCATTTTCGCCAACCTTAGTTAACTTTAATCTCCGGTTAAACTATATCTTTGTTTCTTTTCAAATACGTTCTTAAAAAGAGACAAAGATATAATTTAACCAGAGATTAAAGTTAACCGACGTTGATAGAAGCGGACCTTATTAAGAGAAAACTTAACTGCACTAAAATATACATACTGTCTAAATTGTCAATATCCTTGATAGTATTCGTTTTGCTATATATTTTAATGGAAGATGCAACAGGCATTGATGTATGAGATTCTTTTGTTAGATGAGCTGGATGATAAATTAAAATCTTTAAATATATTTAAATCTTAAATAATATTTAATTAGCAATAAGACACATAATACACTAAAATATTACATACTGTCCAGTTCTTCGGTATCAGTAGTAGTCCTAATATTACTGGATGTTTGAACGTAGGAGACATTAGATATTGGCACGCGAGGTTTTTTTGTTAGAGGAGCTGTTTAATATAATTTAAATTTTTAATAAGAATTTTTAATTATATAGCAATAAAAGACATAATATACTAAAGTAGTACATACTGTCCAGTTTTTCAGTATCATTAGTTCTTATTTTGTTGGATGCTCGAACATAAGAAGCATTAGGCATTGGCACGCGAGGTTTTTTTGTTAGATGAGCTGTTTAATACATATAATTTAAATTATTCATGTGTAATATTATATATGTATATTATCTGTAATAATATTAGCAATACAAGATTTATAACTTTAAAAAAATAAATAACATTACTATTATTATCCAATTCATCATAAAACCGTGGTTTTTTTATTAATCTTTTTTTTAAAATTTCTGTAGAATTTGATTGAAGTTTTTCAAATCTTCCATCTTCAGACGTTGAAATGTCTGCCGCTGTTTTTTCCATTTTACGTGCTAGTTCACAAGTTGCTATAAAAAATAATATATGTATACTTGCACATATAGGCACGCGATCATTATAGTAAAAAATAAATAGTAATATAATAATTACTATATGGTCCTATAATGCGCCGGTAAATTTTTTTCTCCCACTTATTATTGGGATGGAATTTTTTTATTGTGGCTGTTGTGGGATTAATGTCTTTAGGTGGCCAGTAAAAAGTTTTATTTTGTAAATCCACCCAAAGTTGTGGCACTGTTGAGCACCAATTATCATAAAATATAACATAGTACATCTGAAATAATGAATTAAATGAAACTAAATTAAATATTAATTCCTTGTGATTGATATATTTACAAAGTAAGCATGATAAAACAAACTATCGCTTACTTATAAATGTAAAAGAGGCATTATATAATAATCATTGTTGAACAATATTTTGAAAGCTTTTTTAGCTATTTCTTTTACAGATATTACTTCTAAATGTATTCCTTTGCTTGCTATATATATTTCCATATCTTGGGAATTACATGGATAATCTGATATGGATCTAAGATTGACAAATTTTTTTCCCAAGATAACAGGGCATTCATCTTTGAAACCAATATATTTAATACAAACAATGGATCCATTCTTCAAATAGCAGCAATTATTTGCGGATTTTGTTGTTAATAAGAAATTTTTAAATTTAATCTGTTTGTGCGAATTTACACATTCTAATGGTAAATTCTTTCCATTTGGTTTTAAAAGTAACGGTCCATTTATTGAAATATTTTGATACTTATTTGCAAATTTTGCATTTTCATGAATTCGATTATGTAACTGAGATAATGGTTTTTCTGCCTTTCGTAACATTTGTTTTAACTTTTTTAGATGATTTTCAAATGGAAATGCACTGAATGTATCAAGAGATCCATATCTTTGTACATCTTGAGAGAGATGTATTAAATTGTGTGTATTATAAACTACATTATCCTCGCCGTATAATATTTTGAACATTTTGACAAAATAAAGCAATAATTCCTTTGCATAAAAATTATTTCGGAAACAATCTTCTGGGTAAGACAAAATCCGTATAGGCGTATGTAAAACGCAAAAATGTTGAAAGTAATCTTTATTTAAATATTTGTTCAAAATAATAGGTCCTAAATATAGAAGAAATATTCTATATTCTGTGGCCTTCCAACGGTCCAATTCATTAATACCCCGTGGACGACGTGCAAATTCAATGAGTATATATTCGTGTAATCCTATTAAATCTCTTGATAACTCTTGTATTTGTGCTGTACGTAATCGTGATACTTGATGACCTTTAACCCATAGATTTAGCAATTTTTTCATCACTCCTAAACAAATTAGATGCATGTAATCTAACGGAAAATTGTTAATCATGTCTATAGGCAAGTTTTCGAAAGGCGAAATACAAATGAATCGGTGAGATCAGAAAGGGCATGAGTCACTATTTTACTGAAAATGGTTTTAATGTATAAATAGATTCTTTATACGCAGACGCACAATACTCAGAGCACATCTTGTACATTACATTTCAAACTTCATTGAGAAAGAAAATTTTTTCCCCGATTTAGAAGTTTTAGGCAGTTTTTTCATTCTCTTGTAAAATTAGCAAACATTGACTCATGCCCTTTCTGATCTCACCGATTCAAATGTGATGCTCTTCATTTTCTCGAGCGCGGAAATTGCTGTTTGTTCTCAGCGGAGCATCTTCATCCAAATAAACCATTTTGTGATTAATATAATCACCCTCGCACAAGCATTTGCCACAGCCAAAATATACATTGTGCCCTTTTGAACCAGTTACAAAGGATTTGGCAGGAGCATCACAAATAATTGCTCTGATTGTAACACGGTAATTTTTATTGTTGAATAAAAAGCCTTCTTCATGGAGGCTGCGATACTCATTACAAAATTCGTCTAATAAATCTTGTGCATGTATAGGTTTTTTGTAACCATGAAAAGCAGCAATTAAAAAGGGTTCTGTGCCATGAATATTATTGTTTCGGGCTGAAATCGGGTCATCTGCCCCTGCCCTGGCCCACCGAATTCCGCTAGGATCACGCATCATATTCGTGGGAGTCAGAGAGAGTCCTCGTGTCAATCGCGCGATACGACGTATCGCACGGTGATTGGGCACGCGGGATCTCCTGATTTCCTTAACCGCGCGAGCAAGGGCCGGGAGGGTTGGATTACCTGATCAGTATACACTGAATCGCTTGAGAGCAAGTACCTAATCGCGGTCTCTCGACTAATATTCTACGTGGCGATCGAGCACCGGTAAAGAGAGGATCTCTAGCCTATTCGTTCGCATCCCCGTTCAGCTCTTATATCTCGCGTTGCTCGCTACACCGACAACCAGATATTATCTTTTCGACTGCGAATTCTCATCAAGTGGGAATTAGTCGATTTCACCCGATTCTTACGGCAGCGTCTTGAAGCAACGACACACCGTTCGTATATTGTTACCGCGACCATCTTCAGCCCGTCATTAAATTTACTCGCTGGGTTTATCAGTGATTCGACGTTGATAATAGTTCTACTTTGTTTTTGGGGTTTTGTTTTTATTTGTGAATGTGAAATAAAGACGTTATTGAAGCAAACATGAGAGTGATTTCTGCGCTGCTTATTCTCATCAGTCAATTTTCCTGAGCACATCACGGCGCCTCAATGCGAAGCGCGTGCCGGCATTCCAAGCGTTTCACTCCGTTCTACCTTGCTGAGTGCCTCGACAAGGAGCAACAGTGAATCGCACACAATTATAGATTTGGCCAAGTATAGGCCACAATTGACTGTGGGAACATTTAGCAAGAGGTAATCCGTCGATATTAATATTAATTTCTATTATATTATTATTGATATCTTTATAATCTAATTTTTCTTTTAATGCCTTTTCCAGACCATAATAAAAATAATGACCACCTCCACACTCTCGAATAATTGCATTTTTCGGTGTGCCTAACAACGTTCGAGCATCACTGGGCAAATCATTGTGACCTTCTTTCCGCAAAATACACAATAAGGCTGTGAGAGATGTCTGAGTGATATTGTATTTAGTAGTCCAAGTATGTAATTGATTTTGTAAAGTGCCTTTTAGTTCGTCTCTATTATATAATAAATTTGAATTTTCTATATTATCTTCTATATTATCTAAATCAGTATCATCTGATTGTATATCTTGTATATTATTTATTTCAGGGGACAACTGTATTGTACTGCAATTTTTGGGAGAGGATTCTGTATAAGAAGAATCTTGCCTGTCATTAAGAGAAGAATCTTGGTTGTTATTGAGAAGCCTCTTATTTAGAAATTTAACAGAAATATTGTCGTTTTGTGTAGCCAATAATAAATGACGATTTTGTTGTCTTTTTGATAACTCTTTAAATTTTTTTATTTTTGGCATTGTGTTCTTTGATTCTTCTTATAAACCTGTTATTTAATTAAATATTATTATGTATCCTAATAAAAAATACTGTATTAAAAATTTTTTTTAAAATTATTTATATACACAATAATTAAGGAATAAAAAAAAAATTGTCTAAAAATATGCAAATTTGAAATAGCTGTAACTTTGTTTTAAAAAAATGAAAATTTAGATTTAAGAAAGGATTTCAAAACTTTAAATCTTTTCTTTCGAAAGGTCATAGTTATTTTTCTTCAATTTTGGTATTTTGTTTTACAGAAAACGACAAATTTAACTAAATAAAAAATTGTCTTCTTACTTTATAAATGTGTCGCAAGCACAAAAAGATTAAAAAACATTTTTTGTACTTTTTCACGTTAAAGTCTGAAGTTTACCCTGCAAAATCATTTAAAAAATTTAAATTTCGATTTTTTCTTTATCAAGTTATCGAGAATTAAAGAGAAAATGGTCATTTTCATTTTGTTCGTTTATAACTCTTTTAAAAATGTAAATGTAAATGTCACGTTCAAAAGTTTTTTCTGGAATTAAAAACCTTTGTTATTAATAATCTTTAAACCCCCAATGAAAACGAACTTATATTATGATAATGTTTATGCACCATGAGTTGCAATAAAGCTTTAAAAATCAAATTCGAGTGACAAAACATTTCAGCTTTTATTCTTTATTGTCATAAGTACATGATGTCTCGGGAAACTCCGGATCCCAAAAGCCTTTAAAAATATTATATTTATTATACATATAACATAAAAAGTGATAATAAAATAAAATATTATAAATAACCAGAGTTTTAAAATAATTGACCAGAACTAGCTTCAAAAGATTTATTAAAAATTCACAAGTGAATTTTTAATAAATCTTTTGAAGCTAGTTCTGGTCAATTATTTTAAAACTCTGATTAGTTATCCACTAGCAACTGAATAATTAATAATTGAGATATTATAAATAACCTTCTGGTGTATTTGGTCGCTCATATTTGTGCCGATGTCGCGAGCTTTGATTCTTCCGTTTTTGTAATTCTTCTCTTGACAAAGATAAATTATTATAATACTAAAAATCAAATATTATAAATTATTTATTTATGGGAAAATATTTATGTTTATTTATTTATATTTTTTTTTATTTATTTTTATATATCTTATATAACTCTACTATTATTAATATAGTATTACTTTTCTACATTCCCAGCAATCCCAGCCGCTTAACTTTGCTCTTTCAGCTTTATATCGCATGTTAATAAGTTGTTTATTTGAAATGTTCTTTCTTTTTGAACGTCTGTAAATGTTTTTATTAAATATATAAAAGTAACTAACATTACCACAATTGTGAAGCGACATTTACACATTAAACTTATCCAATAACTTTTCAGATGGCATGTTTTCTGTATCATTTAAATTGAAGGTATCTATGTCATTTATATTTGCAGCTTGCTCTGCAGGCAGATAAAAAGTTTCGTTTTCGCAGACAAAGTCTACACTTGAGGACAGTACAATTTTTTACATACCTTTCTTTTCATTATTCTTAATTGGATGAAATGCAAGTCGAGATTGTCTTTTTCTTTGATATAGCGGACAGATTATTGATGGACTTTTTGAGCGATTATTTTTTTCGGTACTTTTGTGCAAATCATCGGAATCAAAATCTAATTCCAATAATGGGATACTATCGTTTTCTTTCATATTAGCGTTACTAAAGTGTTGTGACATCTTTGGTTTTCGTACGATATTTTATCAATGTTCTAAAAGTTAAATGTAGTCAAAAATTCTAATAAAAAAATTTTTTTAAATAAGAAATAAAAAAATGAAACACTAAATAAACTAAAAAAAATAAATAAAAAATTTTCTTCTTACTTTATAAATGTATCGCATGCACAAAAAGATTAGAAAACATTTTTTGTACTTTTTCGCGTTAAAGCCTGAAGTTTGCTCTGAAAAATCATTTAAAAAATTTAAATTTCGATTTTTTCTTTATCAAGTTATCGAGAATTAAAGAAAAAATGGTCATTTTCATTTTGATTGTTTATAACTCCTTTAAAAATCATCGTACGGCAATTTTAAAAGTGGATTCCTAAAGCTAAATCTTTGCTGTATAATTTGAAAAAAAAATCGGCCACCATATCATAGAGCAAATATTTAACTTTAAAAATCCAGTTTTAAAATTGCTATACAATGATTTTTAACGGAGTTATGTACAATCAAAATAAAAATGACCATTTTCTTTTTAATTCTCGATAACTTAATAAGGAAATCGAAATTAAAATTTTAAAAAGCAATTGTGCAAGGCAAACTTCAGGCTTTAACGCGAAATAGTAAAATTTTTTTTCAAATCTTTATGCATGCGACACGTTTATAAAATGAGAAGAAAATTTTTCATTTCGTAAAGTTCGTCGTCTTCTGTATGTAAAAAATACCAGAATTGAAGAAAAACAGCTAGACCTTGCAAAAGTAGAGATTTGAAACCCTTTTTTAAGATTTAAATTCTCATTTTTTTAAACAAAGTTACAGTTATTAAAAAATTGCTTATTTTTTAGATAATTTTTTGATCTCTTAATTATTGTGAGGAGTGTAATAATTATCATTAAGTATTATTGAAGTATTATTAATTATCTTTTTAACGAAAATTAAATGGCAGTCTTATAGGTATCATCATTTTATGTAAAATATTACTTAAATTAAAAATGTTAATGTAAGATAATAGTTGACCATTTTCCATTTACATCAAAACTCAAATAATTCTCACTTGTGACGTCATGACTCAGTTAAATTCACGTTCCTTTTGAAAAAGTGAAATAAGCTCACATTATTTTAATGTATATTGAAATAATAAAAACAATAAACATATTAATTTATCTTTATAATAATATTTGAAATAATAAAAGTCATATATCTTTAACGTTTTCAGTTAAAAATTAAATCACTTACGAATTATGATATATAATTATGATATATGAGAATTATGATATATGAATTATGATATATAATTGACAGATGATTTAACATTATTAAGAATATTTTTTGACGTCTTATCTGAGTATAAAATATTCACATAACTGAGTGGCTCAGTCTCAGTTGAATGTAAATGGAAAGCAACTAATGTTGATTTTGATTAACTTTAAAATAAATTTTATATATACAGGGTGTTTCTTTTTATTTTTTATGCGATTCAATCAATTATTATCTTTAAAATGAGGCGTTTTAGAAAAAAATGTTTTAAACAAAAGTATGATTTCAAAAGAGACATAATTAAGATGATGGCACTTATTTGACTTTAAATAATTGTTTGAAGGTCACAAGAGGGTCACCTTCAATTTTTAAAATAGAACCTCCTATTCTTAAAGCAAATTCAGCACATAGCACTAGTTCGCACTAAGTGCACATAAAGGTTTATTTCACATAAATATAATTCACAATAACATAAATAATTAAAAAAGTAAAATAATTAATAGTAAGAGCTATTATTATTGTTGTTCAATATAAATAATAATAATATAATAGCTCTGGACTATTAATTATATATTTTACTTTTTTAATTACTTTATTGTGAATTATATTTATGTGGAATAAACCTTTATGTGCACTAATGCAAAGTGCCGAATTCACTATTAAATTTTAATTTAAAACAAAAAAAATAAAAATTTGACTTTCTATAATTTTAACTTAAGATTAACACATTTCACATTTCACATTTTTTAGAAGTGCAATAGAGTTTTTCTAACAAAATAATATATTAATTTCCGTAATTGAAATATACATATATGTATATAATATATGTATATGTATATATGCATATACACTGAGAAAAAAAATTGTTAATATGACTAAACGCGTTTAGTTGATTGCATTTTGTTAAATGAAATATTTGAATGTTTAAATCAAATACACTTATTCAGTATTGTTAACTAATAATTCAGTATTGTTACATAATATTTTTGCACATCAACAAATATTTGTTTGACAGCCCGTGACCGCCGCATTTTGTTAGATTAAAAAAAATTTTTGTTGGTTTAACATTTTTTTTTCTCAGTGTATATATAGTATACTTAATATAAGTATATATAGTATACTTATTATAATTAATACATATATATATGTATTAATTATAAAAACAAAATCTACTTCGGACACATTGCAAATTACACTCAGATAGCACAAGTGATCATTGAGCTCAACTTTATGAATTCATACGTAATCTGTTAGAAATAAGCTTAAAAAGAATTCAACATTCTAATATAGAGCATAAAATGAATTTTTTATGTTTTTAGAAAAGAATTTAGAATTAGTAATATACAAATAAATTTGCTGTGCTATCTGAATAACTAGCAATTTCAAATTATTTGAACAAAATAATATACACATTATTTTATAACAATGAAAAATATGTCGTTTGTAAAAAGAATTATAATAATTTCAATAATTTTATAAAAATATAATTTATGAAAATTTAATTTTAAATCATAAAAATTTTGATAATAAAAATGACCAATTATTCAAGATTGATTATATTATGAATAATAAAAAATCATTTTTTGTAATATTATTGTAAAATTTAACGTAATATGTTATTTATAAATTATACTTCTACAAAATAGGTGACACGTCAAATGCAAAAATATTTGTGATTATTATTGCTATACAAAAAAAGCTTTTATATATATTTTTGGCATATAGATATAACGTATATATAGATATATAAATATATGTATAAAAATACCTTTTTGTTTCTTGAAACACACAGATGAGATATGAAATATACTTAAAAAATATATTGAATTTGGAGAATCTCAGAATCTGATGAAGAGTCTCAGTTTTTCATCTATTCACACTTAGTGAATTTGGAGAATCTCAGAATCTTTGATGAAGAGTCTCAGTTTTTCATCTATTAGTTTTTCATCTATTCACACTTATCTGCGAAGAAATGCAAACAAGCTGAAATGTTAGAATTAAATAAAAGTAACAAAAGTTAGAATTTTTTATGATTGTGCAAAAAAAATCCATATACATGGTGAAACACGTAACTAAAAAATTTAAAGATAAAAATAAAGATATTTAAAGATTTTTTAACAAGTGATATGCAAATGAGAAATATCTGATTTGTTTTAAATATTTTTTTTATATGTGAGTATAGCTATGCAACACACACATATATGTGTGTAATTTATAATTCAATTCATATTTTAATGAATAAATTATAAATAATATTGAGTATATGAATATATACATACCTTTGTCTTTATATTTGAAATGCTTCCTTGTTGCATTCAATGAATATTATAATTACTAATATATATTTTATCGATATTAATATGTATTCTATCGTGAGCGACGAAAATGTGGAGCACACTTGATGGACGCACAGAAGAAAAAGAAAAATCGACAGTTTGTTTATTACCATAACGACACATGCGTGTGAATATTACTCCAAAAAATGTCTTTTGCAAGACATTTTTCAGACGTCTTTTCAAGAAAGTCTTGAAGATGTCTTTAAGACATCTTTTTGTAAAGTCTTAAAGATCTCTAAAAAACATGTCTCAAAAATGTCTTTAAGACATCTTTTTGTAAAGTCTTAAAGATCTCTAAAAAACATGTCTTAAAAATGTCTTTAAGACATCTTTTTGTAAAGTCTTAAAGATCTCTAAAAAACATGTCTTAAAAATGTCTTTAAGACATCTTTTTGTAAAGTCTTAAAGATCTCTAAAAAACATGTCTTAAAAATGTCTTTGAGACATCTTTTTGTAAAGTCTTAAAGACATCTTAAAAAAGACGTCTTTAAGATAATTTTTAGACATGCATGTTGTCTGGGGGGTTAGAGGAAGTAAAAATATTACCCCTATAGCAAAATGTTAGCAGTATGACGGCAGACTGATAGCAGATTTAATCAAGACCTGTAAGCAGACTGATATCAACTGCGTCCACATTCAGCTAATGTTCTGCCCGCAGAATCTGCTAACATAATCAGTCAACAGATTGACGGTAAAAATCGAACAGAACCTGTTGACGTAACTTGACGGCAGATTGGCGGCAGAAACCGAGCAGAGTCTGCTGACATAATCTGCCGGCAGATTGGCAGCAGAAATGCAGCAGACTCTGTTGTTTGGCATTTAAATTGTGACGTCACGTCCAGATGACGTTTTTACTTTTTTTTTATTTTTTGGAAAAATAATTTTACAAATAAAAATTAAAATCTTGTATCATATAAAACATTTATTTAAAAATATAAATATAAAATACAATTATAACAAATATATATATATATATATATATATATATATATATATATATATACAGTTGTTATAATTGATATATACCTATAATAAATTTGGCAGTATATGATATAAAAAAAATTTTTCACATAAAATAATGGAAAAAGATCTTCCTCCGGCCACGGAAGTAAGATCTACTTTCCCAATAGGATCTTCCTGAATCCGGCAGATCTAAACAGAAGAAAAGACAAAATTAAAAATTTTAAAGCAACGAAAAAGAGAAAAGAAAGGCAATGTCCTTTAGACAATATGTTTTTGGTCGCGCCTTGCACTGATGCTTTTAAATACATATTGTTACAAAAAGACATTACGAAGAATAATATATTATAATATGTAATAACTCTTTTCTGTAATATTAACTATCAAAGAAAAACTTTAACAGTTATTATTACAGAAAAGTTGCACATAATATACATCAGTTAAGCTTTATTGAAAAATGGCATTGAAAAATGCCGATTGCGAAAACCGAGGTGATTCTCGTAAGATCAATAAAAATAGGCACTGAAAAGTGCCGATTGATCTCGACCAGAACTATGCAAGAAAGTCTCAGTCCCAAATTAAGTACGTAAAATCAGATCCAAGTAATCGTTATACTGTAACTACTGATTTGGAAATCGATACGCGACTCGATTAAAATAATTGTTACGTTGAATCAAGTGATTCTGAAATCGGTATCGTTGCTCAATTCGTGACATTTTCTTAAAAAATTAATACTCCGGAGTTAGCGCATATATTCGAGATTCGTTTTTTTTTAAAACGAATATACGCACTGACTTCGGAATATAGATTTTTAGGAATATCACGTGAATCGAACAATGATATCAATTTCAAAATCAATCGTGTAACGATTATTTTAACCGAATCGCGTATAAATTTCGTAGTCAGTTTTGGTATAACGACTATTTGAACCTATCTTACGTACTGAGTTCGGGACCGAATACTTTCTCGTACAGCTTTAGTCCCAACTGAGACACAAGCTTGCATTAAAAAATGCAGATTTATTCTTCTTCTCCGTTGTTTTCGTTGTCCTCCATCGTCCTCCGTCGTCCTCCGTCGTCCTCAGTAGGTATAATAGGCAGTTTCTAACCCAGGTCCTCCGAGGGGAGAGCGGGGTGCGGGGGTATCTCTATGGCGCGAGGGCTGACGTCACGCGGGCGGGGGACGCTCGGTTTCGACGAAAGGTGGGGGGGGTGTCCTGAACGTGATATTCGGCTGTTCAAATTTGTAAACAAATAGCGCTCTAAACGACGAAATTATCTTTTTCCTTTTTTGATATTTTTTATGAGGGATCTTGGGCCCGACGTGTCAGGACATAGGTTTTGGTAGGTGTAAACAAAAGTCTTTGCAAGGAGAAGGATAAGAGAGAGGAACAAGAGAATGAACCAATTTTTTATATTATAATAATTGCTTTATTTAAAAAAATGTGGGTATCTGTTTATTACAATGTGTGTGTGTGTGTGTGTGTCTTAATAATAAAAGTATATAAAATATAAAATGTATATGTTCCGGAGGTGGGGCCTCTGTAACAAAAATTCTCATTAATATTGAATAAAATTTAAATAAACTAATTTCATATAAATTTAAAAGAATACTTACAGTTCCAATTTTCCTCTTTATCATACGGCTCGAGGCCGAACAGTTTTTTAAGATTAAAAACGTCAATATAAGTCCATGGATATTTATTACAATATTCTCGATCCTCAATGCTGTCACCCCATAGGGCGTCGATATTATCCCGCTCACAGCGGCGACACCATCTCACATACTGCCGATGTAGATATATGTGATATTCAACATCCTCTACCAACTGAAATAACATAATTATTATATAAATATAATTATTATATAAATATAAATATATGTCAAACACACGATAATACTTACGCGATTATTCAGCAAACTGAAGATGAAATTGATATATCCAGACATGTTTAAAAATTTGTTTCACCAACTGCACTGTGCAACGGTTTGAGACTTTGTGACAGCACAATGGGTAGACATCCTCTCGGAAAAAAGATTTTAAAGTAGGGATGTATATCAGAAAGAGAAGAAAACTAGAGAAGAAAAACAAACCATGTTTTGCAGGTAGCGCAGCATCTTCGCGCAGTACCCTAACTCTATGGTTATTTTCCCGTCCGATTTATCTCTCAGCGGGCCGCACTCGTCGCGCGAGAGAGAGAACGCGAGAGAGATAGCGCGAAGGAGAGGAGGAGAGAGATGAATTATTTTCTAAAATGAAATAAGCATTTTTAATATTAATATAAATGTTTAGTTTAATTTTTATGTAGACGTATCAGCGCCGATGTTCGGCAGCTTTGTGCCCTTTGCTCCTCTGCCCCAGCGGCAAAAAAATCCAGCGATAAGGGATGGAGATTATTTTTCTGAGATGCAATAAAACGCTCGATACACATCATATAAATACAAAGAGAAGAAAAGATTAGATGAAATATAAGGTGGATGGAAGCGCGTCAAATCTTAGTACGTGTTTGAAAGCGCGTCAAACCATAGTACATGATTTGAAAGCGCATGCATCGGTGAAAAAGTATAGTGGTTACTTTGTTGTGTCAGAAAGTGTTGCTTGGGTGAAGAATGGAAATTAATAATTTCGAAGCAATATCGGATGAGTCGTCTGACGAAGATCACGCGTTGTCGGATGACAGTGATTATATTAGTGATCGCAGTGAGGACCTTACAGATTATGGCAATAAGATAGTGCCTAATTCGCAAATCCTTGCGCTAAATGGACGTACAAAAGTTTGCGTCTAAGTAAGCGCATATACTTTTACTATTCGACGGGTGGTGCTTTAGCTTTATGTGCTTCGTGTATGATCTCTATTCAAGACTTCGAGCACATGTATGCTGTTCGGAAGCATGTGATTAAATTATACGATGCAGTGGATGGTCGATACTGTGCAAATTGTAGGGATTCATTGTATATAATAATGTCGTATAATATGTGCCCAGTTTGTACGCAATAAAGGTAGAAAAAAAAACATGGAAAACATCGAACAGAACGAACGCGACCTGTTGTCCCATCAAGTCACTACCTTGAGCGAATATTTTGCATGGCTGCAGCGTTGCGAAGAGTTTATCGAACAGCTCGAAGAACGCAGCCGTGTCAAGCGACTCTCGATCGGAAATAGACAATCTTTGGTTGCTAGAATCGCGCGACTCGAGAGTGCAAAGATTCGATTGCAGACAAGGTTTATACCTAGTGGTGGTAATTACAGTGGTAACAATAACGCGGGAAGACTCGTTTGGCAGGAGATCGATACCGCGTTCGAAAACCGTATACTAACCGGTGCGGTAATAAACAATAATTACATCGAACCTTGACAATTTCTCGAGAATGCCAAAGACATTGTGCTCGAACACGTGCAGAAAGTGATGCAAGAACACATTAATGTCAAAGTGAACACTGTGTTTAATGGTGAGTTTGTGTCGGGTGATAAGAGCGCCAACAAAAGTATCAATACGAGAAACTATGAACTCTTCCGCACATCCGATTTACGCGAGTGGTACGAGCGCCGCGTCATCGAGCCCACTTTAACATCGCTCGAAGAATTCCAGGAACGCGATAGCGGGTGGGCTTTGTCGCGAATAATCGATTTAATTATTAATATAAACAAATATAATCCAATGCACGCGGGATGCTATATTAAATTACCGCGAGAAATAACGATGAAAAGGGCGGTGATAAACATGCAATCCAAAGACAATGCGTGTTTCGCGTTGGGCGGTGGTCGCTGCTCTCTACCCCGCTGAAAGTCACGCGGAACGAGAATCATCGTACCCGCATTATACAACAGTGCTGAATTTCCAGAACATTGAGTTTCCAGTGACTGTTAATCAAATTAAAAAATTTGAACGTGTAAATAACATTTCGATAAATGTATATAGTATTGAAAAAGAGAATAACATTGTCCCGATACATCTCGGTGAAGAGAAGAAAGAAAAGCATGTCAACCTGCTGTACGTGCAAGATCCGCGAGACAACAGCGTTGGACATTTCGCGTGGATCAAGAATCTATCACGGCTTGTCAGTTCACAATTGAGCAAAAATAAACGCATGAAATATATCTGTGATCGGTATGTATATTTTAATAAGAATGTAATATATAAATTCTAAAAATCTTTGAATAAAAAATAAAATTGTGATTTTTTGCAGATGTTTGCACTATTTCGGATACGAAGAAAAGTTGCAGTCACACATGGTTGACTGTGGGCAGATGAACGACTGCGCTATCCGGTTACCGAGCGATGAGAACAAGAGGCTCGCGTTCAATAACTTTAATCGGAAAGAGCGGCTTCCATTCATCGTATATGCCGACTTGGAATGCATTTTGGCGAAGACGGATAAGGAGGAAGAAAAAAATTTATATCAGCATCACAAGGTATTTAGTATCGCGTATTATGTACATTGTTCGTACGACGACTCGTTATCCGCGTATCATTCTTGTCGTAGCGTCGATTGCGTTTCGTGGTTCGCTGAAGAATTAAAAAATTTAGCACTGCGTGTAAAAAATATTTTAACGACAAATGTCCTCATGGTAAATTTGACATCGGATGAGTGAGAAAAATTTCACAGCGCGACGCATTGTTACATTTGTGAAAAACCGTTCGAGCAAGACGATACACGCGTACGCGATCATTGCCATCTGACTGGACGATACAGCGGTCCCGCGCACTCAAATTGTAATCTAAATTATAAAGAATCATTTTTATTCTAATAGTATTTCACAATTTATCCGGTTATGACGTGCATTTTATTATCAAGGAAATAGCTACAGCGTTCGAAGGGCATATCGAATTACTACCGATAACGAAAGAAAAATATATTTCATTCACAAAATATGTTAAACTTGCAGACGATAAGAATCATATTAAATTACGTTTCATCGATTCGTATAAATTTCTTACAGCCAGTCTTGACAAATTAGCATCGTTTTTGAATAAAGATAAACTCCAAATTTTAAAATCGCAATTTCAAAATTTATCGACAGAAGATTTCTATTTATTAACACGGAAGGGCGTCTTTCCGTGCGAATATATTGACTGTGTCGATAGGTTGCAGGATACGAGTTTACCACCGCGCGAATCATTTTACAGTTCCTTGACCGGTGACACAGTATCCGAGAGCGATTACGCGCACGCCGAGAATGTTTGGCAACGATTCTCCATTCGAACGCTAGGCAAGTATAGCGATCTGTATTTAAAAATTGATGTCTTGTTTAGCAGATATTTTTGAGAATTTCCGCGATAGTTGTATTAAAAGTTATGGTCTCGACCCCGCGTATTACTATACTCTTCCCGGATACACGTAGGATGCTATGCTAAAACATACGAAAATTACGTTCGAATTACTTACAGACATCGATATGGTCATGTTTATCGAACGTGGTATACGCGGCGGGCTGAGTCAATGTTCAAACAGATACGCGCACGCTAATAACAAGTACATGCAATCGTACGACCCATCGAAACCATCATCGTATCTTATGTATTATGATGTAAATAATTTGTACGGATGGGCAATGTGTCAGCCATTGCCTTATGCAGATTTTTGATGGGTCGACGACATATCTAATTTTGACATATCATCAATCGCGCTCGATTCGCTTATAGGCTATATTCTCGAAGTAGATTTAGAATATCCGCAGCATCTTCACGACACGCACACTGACTTACCGTTTTGCCCGACACGCGACAAGCCACCCGGTAAGCGGGAGGCCAAGCTCCTCGCGACTCTGTACGATAAGAAGCGTTACGTGATACACTATCGCAACCTGCAGCAATGTACGCGTTACGGTCTTCGCGTTACAAAAATACATCGCGTATTACAATTCGCTCAATCCACATGGCTCCGCGGTTACATTGAACATAACACACAATTTAGAACACTGGCTAAAAATGATTTTGAAAAAAATTTATACAAATTAATGAATAATGCAGTATTTGGTAAAACGATGAAAAACGTGCGTAATCGTGTCGATGTAAAGCTCTTAACATATTGGGGTGGAAGGTACGGTGGAAGGTACGATGCAGAGGCAATGATTGCGAAACCAAATTTTCACAGTAGAAGCGTCTTTCAGAAAATTTAATTGCCGTAGAATTACGGAAACTTGAAGTGAAATTCTATAAACCAGTCTATGTCGGCATGTGCATACTCGATATTTCCAAAACATGTTTGTACGAATTTCATCACGAGTATATGTTACCGCTGTATCGTGACAAATGTCGGATAATGTACACCGACACAGATAGTCTAATATACCATATTAAATGCGAAGACGTATATGAAAATTTGAAACAAGATATTGCCAAATTTGATACGAGCGATTACGCTGCGGATAATGCGTACGGTATACCGCTTGTGAATAAAAAAGTACCGGGTCTAATGAAGGATGAAAATAACGGTGCGATAATGACCGAATTTGTAGGGCTCAGAGCAAAAATGTACGCTTTGCGAGTAAATGGCAAAAATGATACAAAAAAAGTAAGGTAAATGTACCAATAACTAGCCGCTTAAGGATATGAAACAAATAAATCTTAAATCTGACACATAAAATCAATTTTATGCTAAAGAAACTTTTTTATTTAGATAGATATTACTATTTTCTACTATAAACTAGTAAAAAAAACGATGTTTTTTGCGATATTTTATTTAAATTAAATAAAAATATTAGTAAACATGACGTACCAATACATGGCCAGCTAAATACGATTGTACCAGCGTCCAAATTGTGAGGTCCCAGTAACTGGCCATGATTTTTTTAGCATATTAAAAATAATTTTAATGAAAAAAATTTTATTTTCCAAAGCAAAAGTAAGAAATAAGTTAATAAAAACGTTAGAAAAGTTAAAAATATGAGAATATTGAATATAAAGAGACGCTTAAGAGGTTAGAAAATGAAGCCTTAAAAAAAGTTTTTACAGTCTAATAAATGATTTATTTTTATTATTAATGTTTTAAACAAATAATTTTATTTATTATTATTAATTGAAAAATGGTTTTATAATGTAATAAATAATTTATTTTTATTACTAATTCAATAATTAGAATTAACTCTATTAAAACTTTAAAAGTTAAATACAACACATTTTGATTACGACAGAAACTTTGGTTAACAAATTCATTACAAATTCATTACAAAACAATTATGATGTTTCATTATTATTAACTTTCTTTTGAAATATTTTCTTCTTCGTCACCAATCTTTTTATCTCTTCATCTAGCTTTTTCTTTTCTTCTGCTGCAGCCTTTTTAGCTTCCTTCTCTTCAGCTTTTCTTTTCTTTGCTTCTTCTCTACGCTTCTTCCTATCTTCTACTTCCCTCTGCTTTCTTAATTTTTCCTCTTGTATTTTCAAATGATATTGTTGCCATTCTTCTGACGTCAACACGGTGGAGATCTTTTTAGTTAACTTCTTTTTCTTGTTTTTAAAAATCTCTTCAGGCCAAATCAGAGCTCTTTTGAAAGGCGATGTGATGTCTTCTCTTGTTCCATTTTTATTGCATTCAGCATCAATATCTGTAAAAAGAATGTTGCTATTAAAAATCGTATTATTTATAAAAAAATATTGGAAAGTTAGTCTTTTATACATACCTTGAGTTTTATCACTCACTCGGTTTTAAATCTCTTTGAGAACAGTGTTTTGTAAAACATTTTCATTTGACTTTTCAAAAATCTTTGTCACTTTCTTCATACTTAGATCAGTTATTCCAGAATCAGTTATATTTTCCTCGTCGCCATTATTTTTTAACTCTGTAATTAATATTTGAAGAAATTAAATTTATTTTATACTTGTATTTATTTTATATATTTTTTTTATAAATAAATGTTCACATTACCTTCAATTGCATTAGTATTCGAAACTTGTTCATTGAAATTTGAGCCCTTCTTGAGCCCCTCAAACACTTCATTATCACCTTTTATTCCAACATTTTCATCAACTGTAAAAAATACAAATATAATTAAATTAAATTTGTTAACATATTCATATAAAATTTTTTATATAATAATAGTTTACAAACTTTCGAAGAAGTCGTGTTGACCAAAATTTTCAATAGGCTTTACATAAGCACATGTTGAATCACAAACGTTTGCATTATTTATGTGAGCCTCCGCTGTATTCAAAGTTTCTGTCTCCAGTGTTAAACTGTTTTCATTTTCTTCTGGTAATAAAACTATTTCTACATTGCTAATATCTACATCCATATCTACTGCTACAGGTATATAAGGTGCTGAGTTTACAATCTCAATCGATACTTCTCTCTTGTTCAGTCCGGAGTCTTTCTCATTTGTGCTCACACTATTACTAACATTCTCTCCTAAAGTAAACATGAATAACTACGTAATTACATGTTAATAGATGATAAAATCTCCAACAGAATACAAAAATATAGCATATGTAAATAGAGTCTTAGTAGCCTAATAATAATATTCATTTAAATTTCGATGCTAATAAGTATCTAATATTAAGACAAAGTAAAGAACAAAAATATAATTTGATCAAATATTTAGTTATTATAATATTAATTATAAAATTTTCATATTGAATAAAAATTTTTATTATAATTAATATTAAAAATGTCTAAAATATTTAATCTAATTATTTTTAGTTGCACCAGAAAGACGCTTTATGTCCAGCCAGTAGTTAAAAAGACCCTCATTGCCACTGTTAGAAATCTTCAAGCTTCCATTCAATAAAGCATTTTTAAAATCCTGAAGATCATCAGAACTCAATCGATGTTCAAAATACTTGAGATGTTTCTTGGCTTCCTCTTTTTCAGTGCTTGTATCTGTTAGATCTTGATCCACACGCTCACTAGACTCTGCAATTTTTTTCTTCTTTTTATTTAAAACATTGAAGTCAACAGCGCCTGAAGAAAATGGTGAAAGACCACAAGTCTGAAAGCCATGTTCAATAATATTTGCTAAATTAGGCATTGAATCCAAAGCTTGTTTTAAAACTGGAGCAAAATTTTCTCTTTTTAACTTTCCAGTTCCATGATCCATCCTCCATTGATCAACAGCTTTCTTCCACTTTGATTTTAATGGAAACACTGCCACATCAAGTGGCTGCAGTATGTGTGTTGCGTTGGGATATATAGCAATGAGCTCTATCTGGTTCGCTTTACAAAATTGTGACAAAGCCAAGGTCAAATGCGATGCATGACCATCTACGTATAAAACTACTGGAAATTGAATGTTGTTCTTTACGAGCCATGGATGGAATTTAGTAGTAATATAATTATAAAAGCTATCTGCTGTCATTCATCCTCTTTCAGTGTTTCCAGCGATCCATCCTGGAGGCAGATTGTTTGTAACAATCGCTGGTGTCCTTTCATACCAGAAAAGGATCATGGGTGGTAACATAGTACCTTCAGCATTTACTGTAAACAAAACAGTTATACTTTCCTTCTCATCACCGTGTACAACTTTATAAACAGACTTTGATCCTTTACGAGCCAATACACTGTCTGCCTTTGGGACTAAGAAAAAAGCACTTTCATCTAAATTAAATACTCTTGATGGATGGATATCCAGTAGGTTTAACTTTTGTAAATGTTCTTTCACTTCATTAAACCAATTCTTTAAAACATCTTCTGTTGCTAATGTTCGATTCATTGTCAAATTTTGAGCGATTCTTGGAGTCACATCTGGATGTCTACGACAGAAACTTTCCCACCAGTGCCTGCCTGGCTTATTATCCTTGAAAGGAGTTTCTCTTTTTAACTCAGTGATAAGTTTCTGCACGCACTGAAAAAGTTGAGATTTCGTAACAAGAAAACCTCTTTTGCTGCAATAGAAAATCCAGTCAACAAGTAATTTTTCTTCTGCAGCTGTTAAATAAGTACTAGGCCCTCTGACACCTTCAACTGGAATTATCTCTTTATGCTTTGCGTACAAAGTACTTCTTGGCACTTGAAATGCATCAGCGGCTTTTCATGTGGACATCCCCTTTTCCACTTCCTTTAATGCATCATACACATCTTTTTGACTATATTTCTTTTTGTATACTGTTTTTGTTTTGTTTTTTCTCTTTCTCTCCTTGCCCATCTTGAGTTTTTTGTAAATACTTAAATAATACTTATAAGTAATACTTTAAAAAATGCAAAAGATAACTTAGCAAATAACTTAAAATTTGTGGTTACGTATACTACATGTCAATAAAAATGAACAAAAGAAATGCATAAAAATAAACAGGGTGAAAAAATATACTTACTTATTATTAAATATACTTACTTACAAGTTTCATACAAAAAAACGTAAAAACGAAGCACAAAAACTCGAGCGCGTGTTGCGGCTAGGTATTAGGCCACACGAGTAAGCACTTGAGATGACGACTTGCCCGATAACTGGACAACCGGTTAGTTTTCAGGCAGGCAAGATCATCACGTACCGATTCATAGCCACGTAAATTTTTATTTAAAAAAACAATTTAAATGTGCAATTGTTTGTTTTCTATTTATTATAAATATTTTTAAGATTCTATAGCTACTTTATTTACTCAGAAAAACTCAATATTACGATTACTATTATCTTAACAAGAACTACACTTTTCTTAACCATATCTTAAGGAATCTATGAAGACTCACGGTACATTTGATTACGATAATTCAAACAATTTTATAAATATTTTAAACAAAAAGTTTAGTGGCATAATTTATAATGTAAGAGACTGAATAACCAAATAATATAAATTTGTAAAAATATTTTTCTTACATTATGTATATAGCTTAATAAAAAATAAAATTTCCATCAATGGCCAAGTAATGGAACATGGCCAGTCATTGGTACATTTACCTTAAAAGGTGTTAAGAGTAACATTGTCGCGAGAACGATAACATTTGACGATTATACACGGTGCCTGAATGACGTAATTGAAATGACGCGACAGCAGTCTTGTATAAGATCAAAACTGCATAAAGTATACACCATTCGCGAAACGAAAATTGCTCTGAGTCCGTACGACGACAAGCGGTATATCGTACCTGATTCGACCGACACATTACCATGGGGACACTATAAGATATAAATGTAATTACATAACATTATTAGTAACATTACAGTAAATACATTACATTATATTACATCATATTACATTTACGTTTTAAATGTAATATGATGTAATATAATGTAATGTGTTTGTGTGTGTGTGTGTGTGTGTGTGTGTGTGTTTAATATATTATAATGTAATGTGTGTGTAATATAATATTAATAAAGATAGAATATTAATAAAGATTTTTTTGTATTTCATATTTCATATATTGTAACGATTATTGGACAGGATGTATTAATAAAGATTTTGTATATCTTCATATTTCAAATACTTTATATATATGTTGTACACATTGTATATTTTTCCATAAATTAAAAAATAAATACAATCTGTATGAATTAAATCACATTGTCCTTATGTATCCAAGAATTGTGCGAATTGTCAAATCCCAGCCATTTCACGTAAACTTCGTCACCTCTTCTGCGCAACACTTTCTCCACGAGATACACGTCCGGATAATTCGCGCGATGCAACTCGTGCTCGTAGAACGCTCCAGCGACAGATTTTTTGCGATAATCCTCGAATAGATAGCTTGCGGGATTAGTATGCTGCACTTTAACAATCTTAAACACCTCGGTTGTCCAATTTGGCGTGTAACCTTTCTCGAAAAGTGTCTTGTACTTACTAACGCGTACCGGGTCACCTACTTTGAACTTTGCCAGACCGCAATATTTACGCGATTGTACACGGTAGCCAAGAGTCTTTCAGCGATCGCGGGGGTAACGTCGACGGGTCGCATGCCGATCGTTCGATGCTTGCGCGCGTTGTAATTCGATACGAGTCGCAGCAACGCTTCGATCCACTTGTAAGTTCCGTTTAGCGTAAACATCTTCCACATATCGTTCTTCAGTGTGCGATTGAATCGCTCGACGACCGATGCCTTCAACACCGAATATGTGGAATAGTGATTGATGTCATGTTTTCGCATAATCCGTTGCACGTCAGCGTTGTAAAATTCTTTCCCCATATCGGTTTGTATGTTTCTCGGGCATCTCTTGCTATCTCGAATTATCTCGGTGATAGCGTCAGCTGTCTCGCTTCCACCTTTACTCTTGAGTGGTATAGTCCACGCGTGCTTGCTCAACACATCGATGACGGTGAGTATGTAGTGGTAACCTCTGTTGAAACGGGAATACGGACGCATCTCGACGATGTCAGCTTGCCACAGGTCATCGTATCCCCGCACTATGACGTGTCTTCGGGGAAAATTTTTTCTCGCCGGTGCATGCAGTTCGTTCACCAACTGCCGTTTCACTAAACTATGTTGTTTTTTCGCTTCACCGGTTTTTCTCGATCGCCGTTTGTTGTCATTGTTCATTTTATCACTCATTTCCGTTCGATAGCCGTTCTTTACCCGTTCTTGATCCATTCTTTACCCGTTCTTGATCCGTTCGTAGCCGTTCTTTACCCGTTCTTGATCCGTTCTTGATCATCCGCTACCGTTCTTGAGCCGTTCTTGAGCCGTTCGATAGCCGTTCGTAGCCGTTCTTGTGTTGTTCACTTCCGTTCTTGACCTATTCAAAAATCGTTCTTGACCCGTTCGCAGCCTTGTTCAGTCATTTTTGACCCGTTCGTAACCGTTCCTGACCCATTCGTAGCCGTTTCTGACCCGTTTGCAGCCGTTCCTGAGTTGTTTGTAGCCTCGCATGTAGCCGTCGATGACTTGTTCGTAGCCTCGTTCGCAGCTATTGCTAGGCCGTTCGCAGCTGTTGCTAGATCGTTCACTACCACTACCACTGCCACTCATTGTAGTTAGATAGCAGTTCGATAACCCTTCGTAGCTGTTCGATAATTGTTCGTAGCCGTTCGATAGCCCTTCGTAGATGTTCGATAACCGTTCGGTAGCCGCTCCTAACCCGTTCACTGCTACTCATTCAGGTTGATAGTCGTTTCTGAGTTAGCCGCACGTCGAAGCTCGTTTATCGCAGTCTGTAACGCACGCACGTCCTTCTCGAGCGCAGTCAGCCTCTCGTCTAATTCTTTCTGTTGATGCCTCAACGTTTTAATGCATTCCTCCAGGTACAGTTTGTTGACGGCATCAGTATCAGCTTCAGGTTGCGCTACACGACGAATCTTGCGCGACCTCGCGTCATAGTCCGTGGCGACGCGACACAGAGCGTTTTCGCGCACGTAACTTCTTACCAATCTATGATCGCTTGTGTCGGTTGCATCATTTCTCTGTTCGAATAATCCAAACTTGTTGATAGGCATTTTTTCGATGCAAGTGACGCCGATCGACTGATTAGTTTTGTCGAGACACCGTTTAATTTATAATAATGCCGACTTCGCGAAGTTCCTCGATGATCGACAGGATCTCGTTCTCGTGAGCGTTGTGGCCAGCATGGCGCGAAGCGTTGAGCAATCGTAGGCGATCCACTAACTCGTTGGGGTCGTCCCAGTGCACGTAATCGATCTTATGTCGGTTAGCGTCATTGCGCGAGGCATGAATACTCCCTTTCCAGATATTTTCTTTTTCGGTTCGATCGACATCAACGGTGCGATTATTTGTTTGTACTTGTATCCCCTGTTGCTTCTTAATTGACCTTGCGCATCATAATTGCGTTTATGCGCGTTCGTCGCCAATAATATGCTTTTGTATTTTTGCATATCATCCTCCGTGTAAATAATGTCATCGGGAATTCTCTTGAAAATCAACTCGTATAATCCAGGTGTGCCAATGTACCTCACTTTGTCTATAATTATAGAGTCATCTTTGTCGATGTCGAATCGTTTGTTACCGAGCAGCATTTCATCCTTGTCGAAATAGACACCGTACACGTGATCGATCACTTTTTTTTCATCGCCACCGAGGAGAGTGCTCATGTACTCTTGTCCCAGTGGCCCCAAGTGCTTTCGCAACATTTCTTGACCTTCCGACGTTTGTAACCTGTTTCGAACAAACGATGTTTCGAGCGAGTTGCCCGTTGTTTCGAAAACATTTTCGTTTGCAAGTGTTTCGGGTATCATAGGTTGTACGATTCTCGTTGTCGCGAACGGTGTAGAAGTTATCGGCGGTTCATCCAGTAAAGCGTCCGATTGTTTCGATCGATCAGATGTACGCGGCATCGATGAGCGATTCGCGTTCAATCGTTTCCTCTTTTTCGGTGTCACATCCTCCTCCTCCTCCTCATACCGCTTGATGGGTAACGTTTTAATCTTCGCGTCAGCGTTACTTTCCGGCTCGTTTTTCACCGCGATCAGGCTCGAGTCGACGATCTTTTGTAGCGGTTCGATAATAGGCTTAAAGTGGGTCTTGACCGCGATATCGTCATCGATCTTACCGGTCTTCAAAACGCGATGTTTCTTGCGGATCGATTCGCTCGTTTTCGCAATCTTTTCACGCTCGCGAATATTATCGCTCTCAGCCATGTCGGTAGAGTGTCGAGCGCTCGCGTTTCCGACCCCTCTCGACAGAATATCGGGCAACGACTAATCGTTTTGTGGAATCGCGAACACGTTAAATCCTGTTCTGTATCGCCCGTTTGTAAGCGAGCTGTCCTTGTCTATCACTAGAAACTCATACTTTTGCTGCCAACAAGTACGACATAATTCACTGAAATCCTCGTACGACATATCGGTATTCACATGATCGTTGTACACATGTTTCAAGTTGGTACCGTCCTGCTTAAACATGATCAGCAGGTTCGCGTTGTCGCGTATAAGATGTTTTGGTATTCTCGCGTACGTCTGACAGAGATAGAAGCAGTCGACGTTCGAATGGCGTCCCATTGAGAAGTACTCTCTTATCGTATCTTGCTTGTCACACGCCACATCATCGAAGACGAAAATCGAGTTTGGACGTGCCTCGCTCGGTGGAATGACGTCACTGTTATTGGAGAACGTAAAGTAGCCGATTTCGTCGATCAAAGTCAACAAATTCTCCAAATACCGATATTTCGGCTGTTGCAGCGACTTCGAGTACACGTACACGTTCTCGAAACGTACACCGTGCGGACTTTCCAGTAGACTTATCAGAACGTTGGTTTTACCGCAATTCGAAGGGCCGCAAACGATCGCGCGTATAGTAGTCGGTAGCATCGTACCGTGTCTGCGCATCTTCGCGTTGTCCCCCATCGATTGTAATCTGTCGTCGCAATTCGTCACGCGTATCGTCAAAGGTTGTCGCACGAATCTCATATTTATACTCCCGATTGGATCGAACGCCTGCCTATATATATAGAGGTGCGTCGAAGTGAAATCACTCAGTCTTGAAAATGTTTCTTCTTTTGACGGACAAGAGAGATATTCTCACGCTTACCGCCGAGCAGTTGCAGTTTGTGCCGAAAGCACTTTTGTTGCAAAACTTTGGTCACTACGTGCAGCTACTGTGGGACAAGCTTCCGGAACACATAAAGGTTGATTCGGAAGTTCAGCAATATCGTCGATGCATGCAGCATTATAATCAACCGTGGCAGCAAACGCACATTGACGGTCCAGCGCCGTTGATAAAGGATTGCAGCGAATGTCAACGAAAATAGGTAGAGGTCTATTAAATCACGCGATAAACGCACTTCCGATCGAATTTCATATCCCTGGCTATCAGTTTTGCGGTCCGGGCACGCGGCTAGAAAAGCGATTAGCTAGAGGCGATCGAGGTATCACTGGACGCGGCGTGCCGTGAACACGATATAGTGTACTCTCGGAGTAACAATCTCGCCGAAAGACACGCGGCTGATAGGATACTCGCCAAGAGAGCGCAAACTCGCATCATTGCAAGAGATTCGACTCTCGGTGAGAGAGCCGCAGCCACAGCTGTCTGGACAGCGATGAAAGCCAAGACAAAGTTCGGTATGGGTCTGAAGACGAAGAAGACGAAGAAAAAGACGGTGAAAAAACGAATACTTCCGGCAGCGAAACGCGGCGGTCTATTGCCGATTCTACCAATGTTGGGTGCGCTCGGATCCCTGATCGGTGGAGCGGCTGGCGTAGTAAAGATGGTGAACGATGGAAAAGCCGCGCAACGTCAGTTGCAAGAGATGCTACGTCACAATCGCGCCATGGAAGGTCACGGATTGTATCTTGCGCCATACAAATACGGACGAGGAGTCTTAACAAGAAAAAAAAACGTCAAAGAAACGTTAAAATTGCCGCAGGGCGTAACCAACATACAATTGCTGCAACTGGCAAAACGTATGTACATTCCATATTTTAGAAGTGTTTTCATGCGTGACTCATTACCGATCGGTGGTATATATCGAAATGAGAGCGGCATCGTAAATTTGGATAACACCAAAGGACCTGGTACTCATTGGGTGGCATACGCAAAGAGAGGGAATCGCGCTATATATTTCGACAGTTTCGGCAATCTTCGACCACCGAATGAATTGGTGCGATATTTAAATGTGATGAAAATAAAATATAATCACACACCTGTTCAAACTTACGATCAGAGCATCTGCGGACAATTGTGTTTGCAGTTTCTCCGAACGGTCGATGCACGCGAATTTAAAGACAGACATTGCGCTATTTAACTTAGTATTCGTTAAACAGTTTGGTCAACATGTCTATGACATTCACGCTGACTGGGAGGAGTAGCGTTCTCGCGGTAAACTACTTCCCCACCGTAGATTTGAGCGACGATGAATACGAGCTCGGTCTAGCGGATTTTGAGAGTTATCACACAATATCGAACGTGAATTCCACGAATAATAAATTTTATTTTGGCAAAGATGACGCGGAAATTACGATTCCCGAGGGATCGTACGAGCTGCAAGCGAACATGGATTTTTGAAACATACAATTTCACGAAAACGTCCGCGACATGCAGTTCGTGACGACGATAAAAAACACGCTGACGACGGTGACTTTGAAGATGGAGAATGGCCGATAGTGCTCCGCGCTAATTACAATACGATGAGGAGCGAGATTAAATGCGCCTACAGAATAAATTTTAGCAAGCCTAACAACATTGGATCGCTACTAGGATTCTCGAACCGTATACTGCAGCCGCGAAAATGGTACGAGTCGAACACGCCGATTAACATTATCAACGTGAACATTATCCGCGTAGAGTGTAACGTGATCGCGGGTGCGTACAGCAACGGCAAACTCGTTCATACGATACATGAATTTTCACCGAGGGTACCACCAGGATATAAGATATCGGAAACACCGACGCACATCATTTACCTACCGATCATCGTACGGAGCATTACGGATTTAACGTTACGTGTTGTCGACCAAAACGGACGATTACTCGATTTTCGAGGAGAAGAGATCACCATTAGATTGCACGTACGACGGCGACAGTAATAACATACGTATGCAGCGTATGAGATGCTCGTGTTGAACAAAGACGTGAGAGATAACACAATCTTTACGAGGCCAGCGACAACAACGTCGGCATTCGCTAATATCCAATCATCCGGTTGCACTAAGAAAAAGAAATTGAACGCATCAAACGTTGCGTTTTTACAATCTTTGGGATTTGCGGTGCGAAACATTTGAACGATGACTGATATTCTCAACATCGAAGACGAACCAATCTTTGACGATCGCATCGTCAAGATTGAGACTCACGCGTACAACCCGTTTGCCAACACAACATTTGGGCACAGTGACGAGATAAGAATACCCATACAACAACAGGATCTGTATACGTTGCCGTATGAGAGTTTCCTATACATCGAGGGAGAACTGAAGATAAACAACCCAGTTAAAGGATCTGCTGTGGCGCTGGGAAATAATTGTGCCGCATTCATGTTTGATGAGATTCGATACAAACTTGATGGCGTGGAGATTGATCGCAACAGAAACGTGGGAATAACAAGTGCGCTCAAAAACTATGTAACAATGACATTCGATAGAAGCATGACTATGAGTAACGCCAGCTGGACTGATCCGATTACTGTGAATGGATACTTTAATTTTTGCGTACCGCTCTACATGTTATTGGGATTTTGTGAGGATTACAGACGCGTGGTGATTAACGCTCGTCACGAGTTGATCTTAATACGATTGCGCAACGACAACAATGGTCTGGTTGGAGATTCTGCGCTGCGACCTGAGATCGACATATTCAAGATACAATGGCGAATGCCACACGTGTTGTTGAGCGAAATTGAGAAGTTGTCTATGCTGCGCGCTCTGGAAAGCGGACGCTACCTCAGCATGGGTTTTCGCTCGTGGGATCTGTACGAGTTTCCGCTATTGCAGCGTACAACCAAGCATTCATAAGCCATTAAGACCGCGACTCAGCTGGAGAAGCCGCGATACGTTATCTTTGCTCTGCAAACAGGCAAGAAGAACGTCATGGCTGAGGATACGAGTAAATTCGACCACTGCAAATTAACCAATGTGAAACTCTATCTGAACTCGGAATATTATCCGTACGACGACATGAATCTGGATTTCGATAAAAACAGATGGTCGATTCTGTACGACGCGTACACGCGTTTCTCCAAAGACTATTACGGATACGCGTATCTCGAGCCGAGTCTCACCCTCACAATGTTTCTACTTAATGGCCCATTCGTGATCATCGATTGTTCTCGACAAAACGAATCGGTCAAGAGCGCAACAGTGGATGTGCGATTGGAATTTGAGTGTAAGGAGAATGTGCCTGATAATACCACTGCGTACTGTCTTATCATACACGATCGCATGATCCAGTACAACCCGCTGACCAACATTGTGCGCAAAATCACCTAAGTGTTCGCGATAACATCGAATTTAGACAACAATTTAGAGAGGGGGAAGAGGAGCAGGATATAAATCAAAGTCTTGTGAGATGGTTGTCATTCCTCTCGACTGACGCATCAAAGAGAGAGATCTCATCATGTCTGTACCAACGTTTGTGGATCTGCAAGGATTCATCATCAATAATCGATTGATCGTGAAGGAGGTGGCGGTGCTGAGGAGGGGAACTGTTCTCGCACACTACATTTTTCGAAGTCCTGTACCATGGCATCTCCTTACAAAATCTGAAAAGTCTCAAGCTTTATGGTTGATGGCGAATCATCATGGAATGCAATGGGAGGATGGAATCGTTGCGTACAGCATGGCAAAACGATTGATTACAACAGCTGTGGTTGAAGATGATGATGAAATGTCGTGTACCGTATATGTTAAGGGACGCCAGAAACGAGAATGGCTGGCTGATATGCTTGATGATAATGCGAAGGAAAACTTAATCATCGAGACCTTGGATGCTGATTACGACGATATCGAGTCTCTAAATAATCTAGATGTTAAAAATACTATGCGATGTGGAAAACATGTTAAGAATTTCGCATTACAAAATGTATTCAAAATATTTAACTGGTGGTCACAACGCCAAAAAGAATTGCAATACTTGGAAAAATAAAATATTTAAACATTAATATGTTTTATCTCTTACTACCCCTCCCCATTCTTTCCCCCGCGAGTCGTTCCTAAGAATTCTTATTTATCCGAGCGCCGTCTCTCCCTTCTTCTAAATTTCAGAGCGCTAGAAGCACTCCCAGATACTCTCCCACCACATTTATTACTAATCTCCCCCACTACTTTTGGAAAAAGAGCATCACGTATACTCTTAATTTTCTATACGATCAGTGTCACGTTAACCGCTTGTACCGATAGTCCACTTTTCACAACCTAGAGAAATGTTCTCGACTGGAAGAAGCAGTATGAATTACGTTCCGATTCAGGATGGTAAAACTTCCACAAATAAATGGAACAAGTAAGTTTCGATAAAGCATTGTATATTTTATACTTTATATTTTCCTTATAATTTATTAAAATATTTTTTATAGCATTTCATCCGGGCCGCGGTTCGTATACTTGGAAGAAAATACGCCTTAACCCCGACTTTGTATAAATATTTAGAGATTGCAATCAGCGTTGGAGCTGCATCATATGTGGAACTGGCTCTCTGCGATAATCGAGGCAATCGAATAATATTATCTATTGAAACATAGAAATTGCTAATGCAGAAACGAGCGGACATCGAGCGACTACAATCGGCTGAAACTCCATTATGGATTCGAGATATGATACTTGAAGTGGTTCAAATGTCTAATTCAAAAATTATAAAAATGACATTATTTAATAATTCTTTGTATATGCAACCATCGACTTTTCTACATTTATTCAACTTTGAAAATTGTATACGTCATATGTATTCATGGCTATCCGAAAATACGTATAGTGTTAATGAATAGTTTGAAAAATTTGTAGCTGTTTTACAAAGTAATAACATCATAGATGTATGCAATGCTGCAAAAGTGATACGCGAAAGTGATGCGTTTGATGGCGAATCACTCATAGATTGCGAATTATTAACATGCGCTATAAATGATATTCTTCACGATGCTTGTAATAAAATACACACTTATTAATAAACATTTATATTAATATTGAAAATGCTTATTTCATTTTAGAAAATAATTTCTTCACACGCATTTCCATCCGCGCGCTCTCCCACCCGTAAACAGTCCCAGCTCTCATACATAGCTCCCACTCGTTGCAGTCCTTGCAACGGGATGACGTCATACGGGGTCTCGAGACGAAGCGCGTTTCGTGATGCTGGGAAGCGTCCTCGGGTAGAGAGGGAGGGAGGCTAGGGACCGCGAGAGAGCTAGCGCTTAAAAGAAAGAGATAGCGTGAGGCGTTCACAAGAGAGATATAGCGCGAGGTGCATGCGAGAAAGAGATAGCGCGGCAAATGATAAAGAGAGAGGAGAGGAGAGAGATAAGGAATTTTAAAATACATATTTTTTTTTACAATAATAATTTTATTTAATGTGTATATTTACATTTGTGTGTGTGTGTGTGTATGTGTGAATTTAAAATTTAAAATAAGGATAATATATTAATAAAACTTAAATAAATATAAAAGTATATAATATAAAAATAAAAAAAAGGTTGTGGAGGGGGCGCGACGGTGGTGGTGGTGGTCCCGAGGCCATGAGGCTGGAGCAGATACACCCGCCTTGAATCCGATTGGCATGGATGGCGGGCAGCAAATGTAGGACTCCTTTATAACATAGAAAAAAAAAATATTAGCATTTTCTTAACTTTTAATTTAAAAAGGGATACTTACCAATTCCTGCACATTGGAAACTACTTAAATATTTCACTTGTGTCTCAATTTTTAAAAGTTTATTGTATACAAATAGGGCACAGACTGCATGATGTTATTTGAGACACTGAGCCTCCACATTCACAGCATCTATCTTCCACAAGTAGAACGTATCGCTCAGTCTCATGTGTGCGTACAGCACGAGCACGTGAAAACGAGTCATTCACTCGCAGGAAACACGCTGTGCAAAATTTGTCACCATTGTCAATTTCATAATAAAATGAAATGGAACACATTTTTTGAAGTTCGTCAATGTCGTGAACATCAGCACGTTTTAAAATTTTCACCTGTTTTTCACTGAATTCCTCCTCATTGCACTCACTATCGTAATCGGAGTCTTCTAAAATTCTTATCTCATCATCGGATGATTCTTCTTCATTGTCCACTTCGACATCTATTTCCATGTCTTCATTATTTTCAATGGCCTCTTCCTTTCTATCTCTTCTATGTCGATGACATCAGCTTCATTTTCTCCAATATTCATTTCTCCTTCTTCAATATTCATTTACGCACTTTTATTTTGCTCTTCACTGCGCGAATGCTAAAGACTTTTTGACACGGAGACAGATTCTCTCTTCATAAGCTTTAACCCCATCCCTCTCAAAATTTCCACAATGGATTATTGTAGAAATAAAATCGGGCGTTATTCGTTTATAAATTCGAGCAGCCGAACATCGGCGCTATTTTGTTTTCACCTACGAAAACCTATGCCCTGACACGTTCGTCGATAACCGCAGCGTCGGGCCCAAGATCCCTCATAAATTTTCATAAAAAATATCAAATAAGGAAAAAGATAATTTCGTCGATAGAGCGCTATTTGTTTACAAATTTGAACAGCCGAATATTACGTTCAGGACACACCCCCCCTTCCTTTCGTCGAAACCGAGCGTCCCCCGCCCGCGTGACGTCAGCCCCCGCGCCACAGAGATACCCCCGCACCCCGCTCTCCCCTCGGAGGACCTGGGTTAGAACCTGCCTATTATATCTACTGTCCTCCGTCGTTTTCCGTTGTCTTCCGTCGTCCTCCGTCGTCCTCCGTCGTTCTCCGTTGTCCTTCGTGGTTCTCCGTCACCCTCCATTATCCTTTGTTATTCTCTCCGTTGTTGGTGAACGTCAACGTTTTTCTGTAGGTGTACCTGCAATTACACATAAATAATTATCATTATTACGTATTATGTACGTGTGTATTTTTGCATATCTGCATGCGCGCGTGTCTAATTACTATTTTCTTATTGTACATTAATTACCATTATTGACCATTTCCTTCTGGCTCTGGTTCGTCAGTCCAGAAATTCCGATTTTGCGGGTTTTGTACACGTGCACGTGGACCACGCAGCTTACTCCTTGCTCGTTCTTTTGCCGCCCGAAGAGCTTCCTTAGCCTGGGCTTGAAATTGTGAACGAGTCGGCTTGGGAAAGTGTATATTATTGCATATGGCCTCTGTAAAAAGAATGTAATACATATATTATAATTAATAATACATGATAATAATAATAACGCCATAAATAACAAAAAAAAGATTGTACCGTAAATAGCTATAATTATATGTGCGTTATATAGTAGTTTTTGTCCTTCTTCGCGGCCTCACCATGTAAATGATGGTGTTAGAGAATCCTTCAAAGCTTCCTTCAAACAACGATTGATGGCTTCCTTCAAGTTAAAACCGCCTATATAATGAAAATAATTCACCTAAACAAAGAAAGTAAGTACAGATTAGATAATGTAAACTGTTGTCGCAGAGAGGTAAATCAAAACGTCTGTATATTTTCGCAGTCGGAATAAGAGAGAGCTTTATTTGTGCTTACACGTTACATAGAGCCGGGGAAAAGAATTCGGCAAAGGTGGGGATATCGATCCCCTATCGATTCCCGTCGCTATCGCCGCGAGTACAATGACGCGTTAGTACGCGGGAAAAAGAAACAGTAAAATTCTTTTTGCTTAGTTTATAGAACATTTCCAACACACCTCCCCTCGAAAAGCATTTTACTTCTTCCTCCCTATTTTTTCAATTTTATTTACGCGTCGCTCAATCCTAATTTGCTTGTTAACTTTACATGTTGTGATTTCGGCAATGACTTGGTTAAGATATCGGCCGTCATCTCGTCACTAGATATGTAATTTACCTTTACAAGATTTTGCGTAAGCATTTCTCGTACGAAGTGATGGCGGATATCTATATGCTTGGTTCGTCGAAGATTACAATTATTTTTCGACAAACTTATTGCCCCGTTGTTATCACATTTAATTTCCAAAGGTTCGATAATGATATCTGTAATATCATATGACAGATTCTTTAACCAGATCGCTTCTTGGCAAGTAAAAGTAAGCGCAATATACTCCGCTTCTACCGTCGATAATGCTACTGTACGTTGCTTTTTACTGTGCCAAGCAATGGCTCCTCCGTTTAATGTAAAAACGCAACCGGTTATTGATTTTCTATCGCGCTCGTCATTGCCCCAGTCGGAATCGCTGTAACCTATAATGTTATTATCGCTATTTTTACTATATATAAGGCAATAATTGACAGTATTCTTTAGATACCGAAAAATTCTCTTTACGGCTGTCTAGTGAATTTTTTCGGGATCTTTGCAAAAACTACTGACCGCGTTGACTGACTGCGCTATATCCGGTCTGCTAATTTGGCTTATATAGAGTAACGAACCGATTGCTTCGAGATACTGGGCTCTGAAGTCGTCATCGCTCGTTTCATCGTGCCTTTCGTTACTTCTCGTTAGCTTGACGTTCGGGTCTGCTGGAGTTCCAATCGGTTTGCAGTCTTCCATCCTGAATTTTTTAAGTGTCCGTTCTATGTATTTCTGTTGTGTGATTTATATCTCACCCTTCACCTTGTCTTGATGAATCTCTAAACCGAGGAAGTGTTTTACTTCTCCTAAATCCTTCATCTCGAAAGATTTATTTAGGAATTTCTTTAATTTCTTTAGTTCGCCGCTGCAATTACTCATAATTAGTAAGTCGTCTACGTATATCGCAATTATTAAAATTTTCTTTTCTTCTCTCTTCACATACAAGCATGGATCCGCATTTGATTGACGCATTCCATATTCTTTTAATTTTGTGTTAATTGTTTCGTTCCACGCTCGTCCGCTCTGTTTTAGCCCGTACATGGCTTTCTTCAGCTTCCAAATTTTCTCCGTTTTCCCTGTTCCGAGAATGCCTTTTGGAGGTATTATATACATCTCTTCTTTCAACTCACTATTTAAGTATGCCGTCACTACGTCCATGTGATGTATCATCCATCCGTATTGCGCCGCCATGGCTAAAAGATATCTTATTGTTTCGTATCTTATTACCGGTGAGAAAACTTCGTCATAGTTTCTCTCTTCTATCTGTGCGCAACCTTTTGCCACCAATTGCGCCTTATATCGCGTTTTTCCTGATTCGGTTATTTTCCTTTTATATACCCATTTGACTGTCAATGGCTTTACTCCGGGTGGTCGATCCACTTCGTCCCACGTATTGTTTTTCTGTAATGAGTGAATTTCTTCCTGCATCGCCCTCGTCCAGTCTTCACGCTCTGGGCAGGCCATCGCCTCTTCTACTGTGGTTGAGTCATCCGTGCTCTCCTCCGATGCCATATATGTCACGTATCCTGGTCTGACAATCGGCTTCCATTTTCTTTCGGATCTTCTAGGCGTAGTTTCTTTTCGTTGCATTTGCTGCTCCCTTGCACGATCGCCTCGTCTTTCCTGTATAGGCTCTTGAGCTTCTTCCGTATTTTCATCTGCTTCCAGAAAAATATCCCCATCTGCGTTCTCTTCATCTTCTTCGTCTGAGGAATCTGTATCAGGATTCTGCTCATGTTCTTCTTGCGAGTCTCCGTTCAATTGATAAGTAGCGGCCTCCTTTTTTCTTTTGTCTTTTTCTGCAATTTCATTATTGTAATTTTCATGGAATATAACGTCTCTGCTTACTGTTATCTTATTCGTTTTTGGATCGATTAGTCGGTATCTTTTGATATTCTCGTCATAACCGATGAATATCAGCTCTTGCGCTTTCGCGTCCCATTTATCTCTCTTCTCTCGTGGAATGTACGCCAGAGATTTGCTGCCGAATACGCGTAAGTGTTTTATATTGGGCTCCCTTCCGCTCCAAAGCTCCTCGGGAGTTTTTCCTCACAATGCGCTAGCTGGACTCCTGTTGAGTAGGTAAACCGCCGTAGACGTCGCTTCAGCCCAGTAGCTCTTTGGCAGGTTCGCATCTATTAGCATACACCTAGCTCGTTCTACGATACTACGGTTCGCGCGCTCGGCTAATTCGTTTTGTTGGGGGCTGTAAGGAACCGTGGTTTGATGTGCTATCCCTAACGATCGCAATAAATCTTTAAATTCTTTGCTTAAATACTCGCGCCCGTTATCGGTTCGAATCGACTTTATTTTCGCGTTCAATTTATTTTCCGCGTGCGCTCTGAAATTCTTAAACGCCTCGATTGCTTCACTTTTGTGTTTCAAAAAATATACAAATTTCTTACGGCTATAATCATCGATGAAGGTTATAAAAAATTTCGCGCCGCTTAATGATTCTGTAGACATTGGTCCGCAAAGATCTGAGTGAATTATCTCTAATGGTACACTCGCTCGTTTATCGCTATGTTTGAACGGTTGTCTACTTAGCTTGCCCTTAACGCAAATGTCGCATGCCGCTTCCGTCGCCTCGAATTTCTTTATGGACTTGGCAGGACCCTTGATTAGTTGCTTCATCCCTCCTCTGCCGAGATGTCCCATACGCCTATGCCACAGGCCTCCTCGGTGGTCCGTCTCGGTCGTAGCCAGTGCAGTTTCCGTTGCCTTGTGGAGCTTGTACACACCGCCGGTTGATTTGACCACTGCGGTTAACTCGCCGTCTGCATCGTGAATGGCACATCCATTCTTGGTGATGGTGACCTTGTAGTCTCTCTGCACTATGACACCTACGGAAAGTAAGTTTGCGGCTAACCCTGGAACATACAACACATTTTCAACGCGAATGACCTTTTCGCCTCCGTTTACGGTCACTCCGATTTCTGCAACTCTATGAGCTACTGCTTTTAATTGTCCGCGGTTCGCTGCCGTAATAGTTTTATCGCACTTTTTCATGTCCTTCAGGCAGCTTGATCAGCCCGTCATATGTGTTGATGCACCTGAATCCAGATACCACTCGTCATTTTTGCCCGCCTGTGCGAACGTTGCGAACACCTTATGTGTTGAGCTGTCCTTTTCCTTGTTATCGTCTCTCGCTTTATTTCGGCACTTGGCTGCGAAATGTCCTGTTTTGCCGCATGCGAAGCACTTGCCTTTCACCTTGTCTTGACTCTTCTTGCGTGTTGCCCTCGCTTTCGAATACAATGCCGCTTCCGTCTCTGTTGATTGTTTACCGCCGTGTTTGACCTCTTGAAGTATTTTGACTTTGATCGCGTCTGCCGTTATGGCTGTGCCAGAACTTTCTAGACCCATGATCATTGGCCTGTACTCGTCAGGTAATCCTGACAGCAATAAAGCGCCTATCATCTCATCTTTTACTTCAAAGTCGAGCTCCTTTAGTGTGTGGGCCGTTGTCATTATCATATTTACGTACTCCTCCACGGAATTGCAATCTTGCAACTTGGTGGACGTTAAGATACGTAACAGGCCTACCTTGCGCGTGAGTCCTTTGTTTTCAAAAGCGTTTTTCAAATTCTCCCACGCTTGTTTTGGGGTATTCGCGCTTTGTATGTGCCCGTAATTTTGCTTCTGGACTGCTAGCACTATTTTCGCTCTCGCCTTGGTCATCTTCTTCATGTCCGTCACGTATGCTTCTTCTCCGAGTACGCATCCCCACAGATCCTCGGCTTCCAGGCACGCACGCATGGCGAATTTCCATGTGCCATAATTCTCACGGCCTATTAATTTTTCAATTTGGCCTAGGTTTTGCACGCCGACCTCTGCCATGACCGTTACCACGTGTCACCGCACAATCGGTCATTAATTTTTCTGGTGCGCGCTCTCACTTTCGGCACTTTTGTCACTTTTAATGTATAATACTTTGTATTATACAATCCGTATTATATTGCGCTCTCTTTCGATTTTAATTTCAAGAAAACTTTAATTTATACTCGGGCGACTGGGCCCATAACCTGTTGTCGCAGAGAGGTAAATCAAAACGTCTGTATATTTTCGCAGTCGGAATAAGAGAGAACTTTATTTGTGCTTACACGTTACATAGAGCCGGGGAAAAGAATTCGGCAAAGGTGGGGATATCGATCCGCTATCGATTCCCGTCGCTATCGCCGCGAGTACAATGACGCGTTAGTACGCGGGAAAAAGAAACAGTAAAATTCTTTTTGCTTAGTTTATAGAACATTTCCAACACAATATATATAAAGTTGAATGAATGAGTGAGAGAACGCGTGCGTGTATGTCAGAAAGACAGACAGACAGACAGACAAACAGAGAGAAAGAGAGAGTAAGCAAAAAATAGAATAACAATTGTATCTTCCCAGTAAACACAAGCAAACATTAATGTTATAATTTCCTACTCGACAATGTAACTGTTACATACAAGGCACGTAACAATGTTGAATGGTAAATTATTACATTGATGTTATGTTACTGTTCGTTTATGTCTTTTAGGTGTTTCTTCACTTACAACATCGGTGTAACAATTTTCGATGTTTTCAAAATCATTCATCTCTGCTAGGGATGATATTGGGAGGACTGCAGGCTTGCGTGGTACACTTCGACGATCCTTTACGCATTTTAAAACATTTTCCACTAAAGTATTCATCCTCCTGTAAATAAAACGCAAAATTAGTATTGCGAAGGTATGTTATATATTGATTAGTACAAAATATATATCATATATGCTTACTTCAGTTCTGTCTCGACACCATTTACGCGTTTTTGCAGTAAATTAATGGATCTGCAAACATTAATTGATTTAATGATTCCTACGGTACATACGTAAGAAATATAATCCCATTTTGTAAACTATAAATATATATAAATTTACCGATTAATTTTCTCGTTGCTCCGCAATACTTCATTTTCTGGATAATTACGCATTGATTCACAGCTTGATTGCTCCACATTTGCCTGAAACTGATTACCATATGTTGTATTGCTATTATAAACATCTGTACGGGTATGTATTTGTGACGCAATAGGTATATGTGAATTCAAATAATCAGAATTATAATTGTGAGTGAGTGTGTGTGAAGTGGTGGGAAGTGTTGTGTATGTAGGTTGATATGTATATGTATGTGGCGGTGTGTTTGTGGACATTTCTGAGTAATTTTGAGATTGTGAAAAAATGTTTTTTTCCGTATTTGCAGATTCATCTTCTAAAATCCCTCGTAGATCGTTAATATCCTCGTTGATGTCCGTCATTGTTGGTGGATCATATGATCTTTTTGTTGGACGTCTTGGAGCTTCGTCCTCTGAAGAAGTCGTCTGATAACGAGTAGATTTGGCCACAACGCGCTTTGGTCTGTCCATCTGAAGCAACAATGTTTATTAACATAATAATGCATGCAGTATATATATTTTACAGTTACGATCAATTGATCTTTCTCTGAAATCAGTATCTATTAAAACTCAAATCTTTAATAATATTATCTTTAATTAATTGTTTTCATTTCAATCTTTGAAAATATTTGTGTTATCTCTAACAATACATTTTAAGTGCATTTTACTTTAGGATATATAATATATACGCTGCAATATTAAATGATTAGTATTGAACAAAATATTCTAGAAATTATGTTTTTTAGTTATAAGCGGTAGATCATTATTATATTTTATTTTTTGTTTTATTACATTACCTCTATCTATCTGTCTATTTTCCACGAATTTATTAGCATTACCTTTACCAAGATGAAATTGACGTAATCTCTTCTTTTATAAACATCTTTTATAAACAACTTAAACTTGACAAAAGGAAGTGAGTAAAATGTGTTAATAATGATAATAAATGAATGTTTATAATCTTAAAATGAAGACATGTTAAAGCCATATACAATTTGTGCTGTCGAGAATATTGGAAAATACTTCTTATTGCTTCTCATTATGTATGAGAGCAGCGACAACATATATAGATATTTCTGAATCATCTTCTTCATCACTATCGCTATCTTCCATGGATATCGAATTCCAAAGAGGCATCCTATAACACTTTGCAAGAACTTCGTCCAGATGAACATGAAAAATTTCATTATTCAGTGTGGAACATATATATATTTGAAGAAGTGAAGATAAAATGCCAATATCATAAAAATCCTCAACCTGTGAAAATCTTTTAACTGCTAAACGAAGGAGTTATTGTTCATGACAATATTGAAAATGATACAAATAGATCCGTCATTTAAAATGCAACAGTTATCACGTGTTTCTATACTTAATGATATTCCATTAAATTGAATCTTACGATATTCATGACAATTATCATCATTACGCAATGAGATTACGTGAATAGATGAATCTACATTATATTGATTGCCTGTTCCATGAATGCCTATCTCTGTCATTCTATTAACGATTTGCTGAAGAGATAAACCTGGCATCCGACAATATTTCCTAAAAATTGAAATATTGCTTTCATAAGGAAGGGCAGAAAATGAATCTAAAGTACCGAAACGTCTCACATCGTCAGTAAGATGAAGAAGACCATGTACATTATAAGAATTAAAGGTTGGACCGTATAAATTCGGACTTCGAAGAACAAATTTTTGCAATGCAAGTTCTGCAAAACTTGAATATCTCCTTGACAATGAATTGGATACTAAAATTGTTATTGCTACATGCAAGAATAAAAAATGTTTATATAACCGTTCGTCCAGTATATACCAAACATTACAATTGGTCCTGTGTCTAGCAAGAACTGACGAAATTCTGTTGCTTTAAATTTAGAAACCATATCGAGGGATCTAGGACGTCTCGCAAACTCCGACGGACAATATTTTTTGAGAACATTTAGTCTCGAACATAAAACAGAGATAGATCTTCCAGATAATTTAGAAAGACGTGAGTATTTTCCATTTACCCACGCATATAGAAGTTTTTTTGTTACGCCCAAGCATACAAGATGCATGTACTCAAAGGGAACTTGTGACACAAGACCTATTGGTAACATTGATAATGGGCTATTACCTCTATGATGATCTTCGTCCAAGCATCTACTGTAATCTTCGTCGGTCCTAAGAGAATGATTTATACCGTTGAAGACACAACGACCTTCGTAACGTATACCCGAAACTTTGCACTTGGAACAAGGATGACGAGATACATGACCACGATGATTTAATATAAAAGCTCGAGCTGGTGCATCAGCTACAAAACATCTCAATCGTATCGGCACCTTATTACCGTGAAAATTAATACCTCCTACAGACATGATTCTCTGGATATCTGTAATAAATTTTTGAAGAAAAATATTAGGATCAAATGGTTTTTGCGCACCTTCATAAACTCCTACTATTATTGGCCTTGTATGTTGCACATTTACAATTTTATATTGAATAGGCCAGATCTGAATGCTGACTTATCTAAACTGCATCCATCTATATTGAAGTCTAATTCCAATTGATTAACAATGGAAGCATTAGACAGACTTTGAATTATCCCTACTTCAAGATCAAAATGGATATATTTTCCTGGTTCTACATCAAACGTAATAACACGTGTACGTGGTGTATCTAGAAGTGTTATAACATCCTTCGGTAGTTTATTAAAACAAGAATGTGAACGAAGAAGATCCAATATACTATTGCCTTGTACGTGTGTAAAATTATTATCTATGAAGCAAGATGCCAAACGTTCGCGGAAGGATGGTTCAATCCGAATTGTTTCAGATAATGAATTATCGAACGAAGATGAAGACGAAGAAAACAAGGAAGAAGAAAAAGACAGATCATCATGCCTATAATCGCCAATATCGTTTACATTATCCATAGAGGAGGAAACTGACGGACCAGGAATCTGAATATCATGGTTATTGATCGGTTCTCTAATAGCAGTGCTACATTTCTTACAATTTTGAGAACATAAATTCTTTGTAACCTCTTTTATAATTTTACCTCGTTGTTTTCTACTCAAATTAAATAATGATTTTCGCGAGATAGAAAGTTTCAAATTATTAAATTCCATGTTTACTTTCCTTGATATGTGCTGTTGTAAACGATGAAACTACGTCTCTTTATTTTTGTATAGAATTCTTCGTTTAACCACTGCTACTCACGTTACAACCACACAATAGTTCAACTCAGAATAACGGTGGCTGCGGCCAGTGTAGACGGGTCAGATTTTTTGCGCATGCGCGTAGAATATGGTATCAATGAAGTAGTTAATCGAATGAAATGAGGTCCTACACAACCCACGTTTAATCATTTTTTAAATTTATTTAAAAAATTTTGATAATATAATTAAAAACATGAAATTAAAAAAATAATATGTACAAATTAATTTATTTACTTATTTACATAACGTTTTAACTTGTTTTCTGCAAAACTTCATCTAAAATTGAGGTGCCCATTATATATACGTGACTGTAAACGTTATTACGTCACGCACGCATGAGAAAACTCGGCCCGTCTAGGGCTGCGGTCCGAAACACACTCATAGTACCACTAACGCTCACGACGCTCACGATTGGTCCGATTTCGTTAACGCGCCTAGAACGTGCTAACACGCTTTCGTTTCGGACCGCCTATGGTTATGAATAACGTATATATGAACATAACGACATAACCTGTTATTAGTTGTGAATATTGTCGGGTCCGGTACAAAACAGAAGTGATAATTTTGTGAGAATCACATTATTTGTGACAATATGGACATTCAAAATAAAGCGGCGTTATTGCAATTAATGGAAATTGCATTCGAAAATTCAGAAGACGATGATGATGAATGTTTGAATTTTATTATTCATTCATCTTCAAGTAGCGATGAAGATGAAGAGGAAACTATGGTAAATTTGCATACAATTTTGGTTTTAAGCAAAAAGAGAAAATTGAACAAAAGATCTCGAATCGAAGGCTTTGTGGAAAGAATTATCCCCAGATATACCGCAGAAGAATTCAAAACACATTTTCGGTATGTTATATTCATTTTTTGATTGATATTATAATTAGTGTTATAAAAATTTTAAACTTATGTAATTCTACTTTGACTTTTGGAATAGATTACTTCCGACGACCTTCGACTTCATTTTGAGACTGATAGGACCAGACTTGAATTCTACAAAGACATTTGCTGGTAGAAAGCCTATTCCAGCACAAAAGCAATTGCTCATGGCTCTATGGATGATGGCCACACCAGATTCATACAGGTTTGATTACAATGCATATATACCTGAGTTTTTCATAGTTGTTGGATAAAAACAATTGAAAACAATTAATTAAAACAAATTATGGCTTTCAGATCTGCGTGTACTAAATTTGATATGGGGAAAGCAACAGCAATTCGCGCCATGAGACGAGTCACATATGCTTTGCATAGCTTAGCTCCTCGGTTCATCCAATGGCCTCAAGGAGAAAGAGCTACTGAAGTAATGGCGGCATTTAAACGCGTGAGTGCATTCCCAGGGGTGATAGGGGCCATAGATGGCACCCATGTGGAGATACGATCTCCTCAGGATGATAATCACCAAGCCTACATAAATAGAAAGGGATATCCATCAGTGCATGTGCAGATAATGTTTCATGCAACGTTGATACAATATAAATATAATCTAAACAATCTGCAGAGTTGTAAATGTGATTCCCAATTTTGTTTTGTTTTCAGGCTGTATGTACCCAACAGTTATTATTCACAAGCGTGTTTGTTGGAAATGCTGGGTCTGTGCATGATGCTCGTGTTTTCAGAATCTCACCAGTGGCTCGATACATTGAGAACCCAGAAATATATTTTTTGAATGATAGTCATCTTGTTGGTGATGCTGCATATGGTATCCATCCAAATATGATGGTTCCATACAAAGACAATGGTCACTTGAGTCCTAGACAGAACAATTTTAATTTTTGTCTATCTTCAGCTCGCATTGCAATTGAAAGAGCCTTTGGTGTTTGGAAAGGGCGCTGGAGGAGTATTTTGGATTGCTTGCCTATGATTATTTTGGAGAAAATACCAGAATATATAGTGGCAACTTTAGTTTTGCACAATATTTGTATTTTGAATGGAGATTTGATTGATAACCCGATACCAAATCAACATGATATTCAACGTGGCAGATTGATACCAGGCAGAGTAAATGACGGCAACGTTAAACGACAAAGAATAATGATGGATTTGGTTATGAGGAACTAATAAAACTAAAATATAAACTAATGTATAACAAACAAAAAATTAAATGTACACTAATGTATAAACTATATTAATGTATAAAATACATTAAAAGTATATAAATTAAACTAAAATAAACTAAATTAAGTTCCAACTCACAGAAGTTTTGTTTCTTTGCTCCTGTCAAATAGAATACTTTACCCTAAACGTTTATAAATGTAATGGTCATCATTGTGTTGTTTAAACATTTCAAAGTCTAAACAACATAATGATGATTATTACATAAATGGCAGAGTAATAAAATCACAGCAAGTCAGTACGAGGGTCAAATAACAAACAGTAAGTATCAAAATTAAATGTATTTCCTTTATTTGACAAATTTATAAGAATTTATAAATAAATTGTAAATTTAAAAAATGCAATTAAAAGCTAAGAATTTTAAAGTTATGAGCAGGTACATACTCTTTAAAAGAACATACTTAACAAGTACATATTTGCATACTTTTCTCTAGTAACAATTAACAGAAGAATAAACAAAAATTGCAGTTCTTTTAATGACTTACTTCATGTAATAACTCTTGTAACAACTTCTTAAAATAATATATTTATATAGGAACTCAAAGTAACATTTGTAATATTGCAGACTGAATATCACATAGATTATATATTGTAATAAAAAAACATCTTTCATTTATAATAAAAAAACAACATTTTTCAGTCAGAAAGTCATAGACCATAACAATAATAGTTAAAATAATTTTTTGCCTGCAATGGCTTCACAAAATTTTTTCATTACGTCCATTTTCTCCTTATGCTGATTTTGTTTTTCATTTTTTAATTCTTGTAGTACAGCTAGCTTCCTTTCCTCTCTTTTCTTTTCTCTCTCCTGCCTATCTTGTTTTATTTGTTTCATAAATTCATCTAAAACTTTTTCAGATTTTAGCTTTTTAGTGGCAGGTTCCTCGTTATTTTTGTTTTCATCTGTTGAAGTTGCAGGAGATGAAGGCCCAGCATCTGATGCTAATGATTTTGGATTTGCCCATCTTGATTTTCCAAATAATTCATCCATTCTCTAAGAGCAAAAAATCAAAGTTTAAGAACAAAATTTAAGTTTAAGAGCAAAATATCAAAGTTTACATATATCTACTCGTGTGTAGAAGAAAAGAACTTGAGAAAAGCATTATGTACATTTGAGAAAAATATTATGTATTATAGATATAACATACCTCAAAATACTGCCACGACTTTCGATCATTTCCAGATATGTTGTTATGATCTATGACTTTTCTGTACATTTTCTTCAAACTGTTCATTTTTGATTGACATTGTGTACCTGACACTGCAACCATCGGATCAACTTTATTCATATCGCTTGCAATGCTTTCCCAGATTTTAGAATGACGTTTAATGCCTGAAGAGAACTCATTCATTCGTTCCTCATATTTTTGCATAAGTAAGTATACATATTTTGAAGGCCACATAAATGAAGTTTTGTCACTCTCTGCAAGATATCCAAGAAATTATTTGGTTAGATATACAAATACATACCAATATACATACATACATACATACCAATTATTGAGTCTTCAACATTTTCTTGTACCGATGAGTTTGCAGGGGATGATTTTAATTCCGAGACAACTAATGAAGCAGGAGACACAACATCCTTCACAGGCATTGCATCATTGGCGATTCTGTGATTCTCTGCTATTCTTTGCCTCCCATATTTATTTAGCAGACGCAATGCAAATGCCTTGTCTATAAATTTTTTATTGCAGGAGAAGCAAAAACATTAAAATTACTTATTTGTCCAAAGTTAACCATACTCAGTTAACCATAATCAACCGTAAATAACCATAATTAACCAGAAATCAGTGCTTATCTCATTTTTCCTCACCTGTGGTTACTCTTGCAGCATCTGCTGGTGTTAAATAAAGTGTTATATACTGCCCAGCATTTTCAATAAGAACTTCTTGTAAAATGGATTCTGACATTTTTATTAAAATTTACCGCGCAAATGATGTACGCTCACGGCAACCCACCTCCGGACTATGGGCGTCGTGAGCACGTCGTGAGCATGAATCCGTGACGTCACTTCGCTCACGAAAAACACTCACGGAACGAATCGGACCGACGGTGAGCGCGCTAATAGCGCTGTAAGCGTGTTTCGGACCGCAGCCTAGCAATACTGTTCAATTCTGTTGCTTAGCAACAGAAATTTTTAGCGCGAAAATAGAGCTCTTTGATAGGCTGAATCACTTCAAAGCCTGTGATTAGTCGTATCTTTACCGGCAATTTGCACGAGCCGAAGCATCGTTATTCTGAGTTGAACCATCGCAGAAGCAAGTAGCAGTGAATAATTCATAGCAGTGGGTAGACGAAGAATTCTTCCAAGGAAACATTATTTGCAACAGCATATCATCAAGGCAAGTTAATATATAGAACTTTCTATCTCGCGAAACTCACTGTATATAGTTTGTCTTAAAGACAATGAAGTAAGGTTATGAAACACAGATTATTTTTATAATTTTTGTTACAATATTTTACCATTAAAAATCAAAGTAGATGTAAATATCAACTTGTGGAGAAGAGAGAATTAGATAGAAATAATATAATAGAAATTGAGTCATTACATAACAAATAATTAAAAATAAAATTTCCTAAGATATTTAAAGCAGTGCGCACGAAGAGAAAATATTAAAAATAAGAATAAGTATAAGAAAGAGAGAGATTTAATATTTATTTATTTTTTGATATTTTCTACTAATATTAAATGTTTATTCTTATTTCTAATATTTTCTCTATTGTAAGCAGGGCCTGTTTCCAATTTTTAATATTTTCTGTCCTGTGCGCAGAGCTATGTTCAATTCTAATCATTTAATATTGCAGCGTATATATTATATATCCTAAAGTAAAATGCACTTAAAATGTATTGTTAGAGATAACTCAAATATTTTCAAAGATTGAAATGAAAACAATTAATTAAAGATAATATTATTAAAGATTTGAGTTTTAATAGATACTGATTTCAGAGAAAGATCAATTGATCGTAACTGTAAAATATATGTACTGCATGCATTATTATGTTAATAAACATACATTGTTGCTTCAGATGGACAGACCAAAGCGCGTTGTGGCCAAACCTACTCGTTATCAGACGACTTCTTCAGAGGACGAAGCTCCAAGACGTCCAACAAAAAGATCATATGATCCACCAACAATGACGGACATCAACGAGGATATTAACGATCTACGAGGGATTTTAGAAGATGAATCTGCAAATACGGAAAAAAACATTTTTTCACAATCTCAAAATTACTCAGAAATGTCCACAAACACACCGCCACATACATATACATATCAACCTACATACACAACACTTCCCACCACTTCACACACACTCACTCACAATTATAATTCTGATTATTTGAATTCACATATACCTATTGCGTCACAAATACATACACGTACAGATGTTTATAATAGCAATACAACATATGGCAATCAGTTTCAGGCAAATGTGGAGCAATCAAGCTGTGAATCAATGCGTAATTATCCAGAAAATGAAGTATTGCGGAGCAACGAGAAAATTAATCGATAAATTTATATATATTTAAGGGGGTTTATTTTAAAAAACGACCCAACTGGCAAAAAATAGTCTTTATTATAATGATGTCATAGACGACGTTTCGACCTTTGGTTTAGGTCCTTTTCAAGTCTTAAATAAAATAAAAACATATACAAAAATTAATTAAATTCGGAAGATAGCAAACAATAATGGAAGAGTGAGATGACAGACGAAGAAAGGAAAACGAAAACAGCGCAAACCTTAATTAACACTAACCTTAGATGAAATATTCATATAATAAAAATTAGTGAAAACTCAGCATCGAAATAATAGATGTCAAACAACGTTCCTGTCAAGAGCAATGATACAACACATACTGAGAAAGAGAGCAATGTTTTAAACGACTTTGATGATGTTATCGTAAATAGGGTTTAAATTATCTGTGTCTTTTTGTAAGTTGATCGTGTTGTTATGTTTTTTTATGAAAAACATTTCGGCAATTTCTCTCTTTCTCGTGTGCCTTTCACAATGTAAAATATTCGGAGATGTCCAATTAAAGTCGTGCATATATTCAGTTTTATGTTTGCTAATTACATTATGGTTACTCGTATGCACTTTAATATTATTGATATGTTCTTTGATTCGAGTGTTCAAATGTCTTTTAGTTTGTCCTATGTAAGTGGCGTCACATTTGTTACAGTCGATCTTATATACTATATCAGTTTTGTCCGTTTTAGATAACTTGTCTTTACCTCGTTTAATCAATTTGTCAAGTTTTTTCGGTATTGTATAAATTAATTTTAAGCTTGTTTTTTTAATTGTTCTGCTAATATTGTCACTTAAATTTTTTATGTAAGGTAATAAAATGCATGACGAGATATCGAACGCTCTGCTGTTGTTATCAACACTAATAGTCATATTTTTCCGTTCTCTTAAAGTACATACTCTTTTTTGGACGTAACGATCAATAATTTTCGGAGGAAAGCAATTGTTAGATAAGATTTTTTTAACCGTACGTATATTTTCGGAATGAAACCGATCATCAGATAACATAATCGCGTGGTCCACCAAATTATTGATAGTGTTGATTTTATAATTAAAGGGGTGGTTAGAATGGTAATTTAAATATCTACCCGAAGAGGTAGGTTTCAAGTACCAATTCGTCAAGAGTTTTCCTCCGCATCTGATAACAGTCGTGTTAAGAAAATTAATCACATT